>WUQG02440242.1:0-13640 GCA_011317285.2 Androctonus mauritanicus
ATTTTCTCAGGTGAAACGATTTAAGTCAATGGTAATTTACTTCCCAATTTATGAGCATTTTTCAGAACCATGTTACTCTCGTAAATTTGAGTTACCCTATGTTTAGATCTTGTTTTCTGCTTCATAAATGGAAAAAATAGTTTATCCTATCACTGAAGAAATATTGGAATTGTTGTATTTTAAAGCTACATCATAAACAAACTATCAATAATATGATTAGACTTTGTTTATTGGAAAGTGTTATTCAGTATCATAATTTAGGTAATAGATTGCTAATGTGAAAAAATATATTATGTTGATTTCTAAAAATTAATGAAGTAATTTAGTTTAAAATCTATTTATGCAGATTATCATGAGATTCATGAGATTCTCTATAAATGATATATCTATAAATAGATATATCATTGTAGAAAAAATAATTGAATAGAAAAGGATTGCATATTGGTGTATATGTTAAGTCACTTTAATTTTTTTATAATTTTAGTCTTAAATATCAATATTAAATTATTAAATTGCAGTTTAATTTTCTATTTAATTCATATGTTCATATAGTCTGTTTTATTTTGCTATTTTGTCTTAAATATGACAAGAAATGTAATTTCCAATCTGCTACAAAGTCAAAAGTTAATATAAATATTCTATTTCAATAACTTTTATTTAATAATTTTATAACTGTATACTTTTATAAAGATTAGAGAATTAAAATACTATGACTATTAAAACTGCTAAACCTTCGTAAACTTGAAGTTCAAATAAACGAGCACTAACGCAGTATAGGATAAATCAAAGCAATTTTATTTAAGGCAAACGAGCGCTTTCGGTATAGCCGAAAGCGCTCGTTCGCCTTAAATAAAATTGCTTTGATTTATCCTATACTGCGTTAGTGCTTGTTTATTTGAACTTCAAGATTAGAGAATTACATATTAAAATAAGTTACCATAAAATCAGATACTTACAAAAGAAATACTTGTTTATGAATTCTCATCTAGTCTCTGAAATAAAATTTTTTAAAATTTGAATTATATATAATCAGATTTCTAAAAATTTTAATTTATCAGTTGAATGTAATCTAAGTATTACAAGATGAACATAAAACAAAGAGAAATTTATTCTAAAACTATGAAACCAGTCAACTTTTATTTATCAAGTAGCTTTTTAAATTATCAAATCTTTTTAATGAACTTTCTAATTATGATGGTTGTTAATCATAATAAATTGATTTTTAGATATCATGATAAAATATGTATTGTATAAAAACAAATATATCAGAAATAAGATTATTTTATCTTTTTTTACTATATACTACTAAACAAAAAATTTTTTAATATGATTTTGTGAAAATCTGATTTACTATTTTACTTTTTTAAAATAAATATTGAAAGTTAAATTAATGCAAATTTAAAAATTAATTATGAGTGCATTACTTAGTTCAGAAAAACATTTTTGTTTTCAGTAGTAGTATTAATTTATTAATACTCATATACAGTTTATAATAATTTAAATTATATATAAGTATTAATATATTCATTTATTATTATTAATATATAAATTTGAAGTAGATTTAAACAAATGTCTCTCAGTTAATTCATTGTATATTAAATTGAAATTAGATATAAATCCAAATTATTTCTAAGTTTATAGGATTATTTTATCAAGTGGCCTAGAAAATAATTGAATTACATTCTTATTACAAGAGTCATTAAAATCTACATCTGGAACTTGAGTTCCAGATTTAACATTTTTCTATTTGAAAGAAAATAAAATTATGCTATATAGCTTTCAAAATTTTAAGTATATAGTAATTAATAAAAACTAAAATAATTTGAAAATGATAAAGATTTTCAACAAGCATTGCATTTCTTTTAACTCCTTCACAGATTATAATATCCAATGAATCTCAATGTAATTTCAAATATAATTTTTTCTATTGTTTAGAATTTCAAAATTTCAGCAGAATTAAATAAAAAATAGAGTATAATAATATATCATATTGTCATTTGAAGACCATCTTCAAATATTCCTAACAAATTTATCTGTTTCTTTTGAAAGATGAAATATTTTTGCATTAGCTACTTCATATATAAAAAAACAAGATAAATATTGAGTAAGTATGACATTTGCTGTAGTTTTAGAAATGTCTATTTGGTTGACAAAAACTTTTAAAATAAAATGACCAATGCCACTTTAGAATTGCAGCAAATATACTTTCATGGTAATTAGCATATTTTTTATATAGATGATAAATATATGAGATTATATTTTGACATAAATTAATCTTTATCTGTTTCAATCATTAAATATATATTGATAAATAATTAAAATAACAATAAATTTTAATTGACTTTTTCCATTCCAAAATAGAGTAAAAGGTTGTATGAATTAAATCTATTTTTAACTGTCAGTATAAGAACTTTACTAAATATTCAAATATAAAATTCACATATGGTATTGGGAACCACTAGAGAACTGTTTTATTGAAATGATGAATATGGGATCAATATCACTATCATAATAAGAAAAAATATTTTCATATGTTTTGAATTAGTATGTTGATTATATATTATTTGATTTGAAATAATATTTATATATTAATGAGGCCTTCTAAGGAACCAAGCATATTAAAAATGATTGATATTAGATCATATTTGTCTAAATGTCTTTCAGTCATAATAATATATTATAAATGTTATTCAATTTGATTGAAATTCTCACATATTCTTGAATTTATTAAAGAGCCAAATGTATTAAAAATGATTAAAATTGAATCATTATTACTGGTATAATATAATCTGAATTTGATAGTTTTGAATTTTTAGAGATGCAAAATTGAATAGTAGAAAGAATAATGTAATTGATTCATTAATCATAATTAATTAGTTTTTAAGTACTTTGAAAATTTATTGTTTTTATTTAAAATGCCTATTTGTTTTTAAAAATATCTAATAAAATTAGAAATTCATAATTTTAAGAATATATTCAGTAATTTGCAAAATATATATTTTTATACAGTTTATAACATCTTGAAATAGTATAATTTGTTCTGTTTTTAAGTGAATATATCAGCATTTTTTAAACGTTTTTGACTGCAATCCACTGCAAGAACAGATAAGATTTATTGGATACATAAAATGAATCTGAAAAGTTTCAAAAATAAAAAATCTTTTCAAACATTTTGCATAACATATATGAGGCATGCAACAACTGATAAAAAGAAAAATATTTAAGATAAAATTGCTTGACAATACATTATTAAGCATAATATAAGAAACAGTTATATTAATACAACATAATTCCTTTCATGATTTAGAATTTCTCTCTTAATGCAAAAAAGTAGTATTATTTTATTTATGATAATGTAATTGTAATAGTGCAAGTTTATATTTTCTGAAGTAATTCAAAGCTTACAATCGGATCTTCAGAAAATATAAAAAAAAAAAGGTCTAAAGAAAAATGAATTTGCTTTACTTTAATTTCTGCTATTTATCTTATTTTAATTTTTAAATAAAATTGAAGTACTCACTGCAGTATAGGAGAAAAAAAACTTTAATTCAGAAGTGAACTAACATTTTTGGCATATTATGCCATCATCAGGTTCAGTTCTGTTATAAACTTTCAAATTTCAATAGGACATAAATATTTGTCCTGTTGAAATCTGAAAGTTTATAACAGAACTGAATTTGATTATACCGTAATAAGCTGAAAATGTTAATTCATTTCTGAATTAAAGTTTTCTCCTCCTGTACTGCATTGAGTGCTTTAATTTTATTGATAAATGAACTACTTTCAGAAAAGTTTTATTTTATAAACTATATTTCAAATATTTTTATGCATATTTTTTTCTGTTTGTTACAACTCATTTTATTTATTTCATGACTTACCAAAGGGTTGTGACCAACGCTTTAAAAAACACTGAAATATATAGGAACTTATCAGCTTATATAAGATTTATGTTTATGACAACACAAATATAAGTCTTATATGTCTTGTCATAAATACATTTAAATTACTTTATTTGTGTAAATTATTATATAATTATTATGGCAAAATTAAAACATGCAACGAATATATAACTCCCATATAAGACAGAAGATATAACTATCATAATAATTGTATAATTTGCATAATATTACAATTGTTATGATTTATGATAATTTTAGTATTGATAGTAATTTTATTGATAAAATCATTAACACTCATTATAGCACTGTAATAACAATTGTTTCAATATTATATAAAATTGCTTTTCTGCATTATAAATTAATGACAATATTTTAAATCATTTTGCTTGCAATTGCAAAAAATGTAAATCAAATTTGAGTTTGGGAGCTCCTATATTCTATAATTTTAAGCAAATTTAAATGATTTTTTTTTTTTTTATACCATATAGAATTATATAGCATAAACTTTGTTATACAAATAATAATCAAATGTTTTCACTCTCCTTTCTATATCATTTGGATTTATGAAAAATTATATTTGGAATTTTTTATAGAATTCTTAGTTTGCTTACTTTACATTTTAAGACAAATAATTCATCAAACACACTAAGCAGGAATAATAAAATTCATTATTAATAAAAATATAGTTGCTTATATTATTCCTGTTTTAAAATGCTTGTTGAATTATAGTATGTTATTTTACAAACACTTTAAAGTTTGATTATATTTTAAGATTTAAATTTTACCTTGTGTTATTTTTATTATATATGAATCAGACCTGAAAATTTCTTAGTTTTTTATAATTTTTTTTAATAAAAATAAGTATAAGAGCCGCTTTATATGACTTCAAACGAGCGGATTAGTTATCTAAGATTTTTGTCATTGCTGTGTAATTTATATAACAGTTTTTTGTAGCGTCACAAGTGATATTTTGGGACAGAACATTTATATGTTTAATTCTTAAATACATATAAAGTACTTCTAGTAGTTTTATTTTAAAAGGATTACATCAGGAAAAAGTTCAAAAATGGAATAAAATCATTTTTGTATTTTTATTTTTATTTAAATATTCCATATCAAAGATATAGAATATTTAAATAAAAAGAAGGTAATTTCATTTTGAAATATTCCATGACAAATATTAGGAGACAGAAATCTATTTATATTGTTTAACAGTAAAATATGATGCAATAAGTTTAAATCATAGCAAACATGATATTAAAATGTAGTAAAATATATCTATCAGTATCACTAATATGACAATAAGTTAAAATATATATTATCTATAATGATAAACTATTAGAAAGATAGCAGAGAGTACAGGAATCTTTAAAAATATAGTTGACTTAATATTGAGTGGAATACTTTGAATGCCAAATATATTTTTATTATTCTAAAGTTTTATAAATTGATTGAAACATTGACTTATGGTGGCAAGATCGAAACTGTGTGCTAAATTTATTAAAAGTGAATTTTTTTAAATTATAATGAATGAAATTGAGTACATTATTTCAATTGATGATGCAAAAATTTCACTAAAACATTATTTTACTATCTTAGACAAAAGTTATTATCTTAACTATTACTTATTGAAATTTTTTTTGCTTATATTGAATTCTTTTATTGGATTTTTTTTTGTGGAAGGGCAGTACTAATATTATGGTGTAGCCAAGAAATAAAAATGATGAATGTTGAAGGGATAGATAGTTTGTTTTTCTGTTAGAATATTATTATTATTTACAGATCTCAACAGGTACTGAATATATTCTATGATACTGACTTTATATGTTGTTATATATATTTATTTCAAAATGAAATTTATCTGTTTATTATAAAATTTTTAGTTTTGTAATGGTTTTGCAATTATTTTTGTAGTCAAATAACTTGTTGAGTAATCAAAACAAGAAAATAACAATAATAAATAACTGTTCCAAATTAGCTAGATTTTTATCAAATTATTTGATTAATGAGATTGCATAGGAAGAAAATAATGATAAAAAATTTTATATTCATAGATATAAATAAATCTCATGAACTTTTTACTGAATTATCAGTTTCTAGAAACTGTTTATTTCAAATAAAATTTATAAACACTAATTTATATTTATAATAAAATGTTTATAGTAAAGTAATAAAATTTAGTAAAATTTAATTTATAAATGTTTATAGTACACATGCATGCGTGTGTGTGCCATGCTAATTTATGACCAGTTTGCAAAATGCCAGACATTTTGTGACCATATTGTTTAGAGCAGCCTATCTTTCTGAATGGGGGTGTGCAATACCTCTATTCAGAAAGTTGTGCTACCTCATACAGAAAGTAAGATTGGAAAAATTTAAAATTAGCCAAGAATGGATTGTATAATATATATAGCACTAGATTTGACAAATAAATTTTATTTTATTATATATTTTACATTTATATAATAATTTATATGTTACCTTTTTAATATTTTAAAATTTTTAATTAATTAAATCATGAATTATATGAGGAGTCTCTTTGAAATTTTTTCTTGACTACACAATGAAAAATAAGATTTGAAAATCCTTTATATAAAGAAATGATTGTCATTATCATATAATAAATTTTTATATATTTAATAGAAAATCAATACTTATTGGCAAATTTTGCTTAATTCAAAGTTCACTCAGCAAATTTATCATTAACACCCACTCACTAACCATTACTTGGGTATGCCCATGTTTAGCCAATGTCTGAAAAGTTTGTCTTTCATTCTGATTTTGGAGTCTGGCCAGCCAGTTTGTGCATTGGCTATAACATTTTAACCAAAGTTAAAAGATTGCTGCTATAAATTTTACTGTATAAATAATAATAATTTAATTAATACTAATGCATTACAAAAGCTAAAAATTTGCATTAAAATTTATATATATGTAGATGTTGATATTTAGCTAGCTGTTTTAGGTATAACATTTGTATTAGAACTTCTTAAAAAATTACAAAGATCAAAGTAGATTGAACATTGATAAATGTTTCTAAAGAACTAGATAACTATCTATGCAGTTTGAGATGATAAAACAGAGCCTGCTCCATAGCCATAAACATTTTTTACCATCATATATTTTACATATTTTAAATAATGTATATAATTCATAAAAATTATAATAAAAACCTGGCCAATTTGAATAATATAAGAAAAATTAAGTTTATTTAATTTATTTTTATTACATTTACATAATGTACCTAAATTTTTCCAAAATTTGTTCTCTATATAACATTATTTTTTTAAAGTGTAAACAATTGAAAATGCAAGCAGTTTGAATGTGTAATGGCTATCCTCTCAATGGGCATTGTCTATTAAATAGTTCTCTACCAATAAATGATTAAAATGTGTGAATTGGTGGTTCCATTATGCTACAGATTTGTTTTTAAAAAACTATCTTGGAAATCCACACATGACATAACATCTAGTTCTTTTGAAAACTCATCTGCAGCATGTCTAGATTATAATTTTGGAATTTTTAAAAGGATCCATAATGTATTACAACATTTTTATATAAATATTGATTTCACGTTTTGTAATTTAAACTGCATATCCAATTGATTCATTTCTTTATTAATAATAAAAAACCAGTTAATACTAGTACAACTTTACTAATGACCTAGAGCATCAGGAATTCACTATAGTGTACATTTTATTAGATTTATCTGATACATAACAAATACAAAAATATTGGCAGATCAGATAATGTATTTTATGTATTCATGGATTTCAGTTTTTAATTTGTACTTTGGTCATTACTAGCCATGTTATGAATTGATTAGCCAAATCTGAACTGAATAGATTTACATTAATATTTTGGACATTGCCCACTCAACTCAGCCAATATGTGAAAAACCCAGGCACTTTGTGAATTGGCCATAACATATACAATTTACTATAAAATTGTATAATTAGATACTAGATCTTTTTAAAATTTTTTAATACTAAAAGTTTAATACAATTAATTTAAGATAATTATATAAAAAAAATTTAATTTATATACTTATTTTTAAATATTTTTGGAAATTATTAGCGATTATTTGATGCAGCACCATTCAGTACTGATCCAATAGCCCAAAGAGAAAGAGATTTATGTGATTATTCCATTAAAATTACCAAAGAAATGGCTGCTAGTGGTACAGGTAAGTAGATTCTTTTCTTCTTATGAAAGTAAATCCACTGAAACTGAATTAAAAACTGTTCTTTGTTTGAAAATTTCTTATATCTTAATATGTCCTTCACCTTTTATTAATATAATAAGACCTTATGTCAACTTAATTTGATATGAAAAATTTTATTATTATGAAATTGCATTTCTGCCAGTTTATAACTTTCATTAATATTGTTTGCTCAATAAAATTTATTTTTTGTAATCAATATTTTGCTTTTTGATGAATTTAGAAATCTTTCCAATACTGGAAAACTAATTAGTATAGATACAAATATATAGTTATACCTTGCTATATGGTTCTTTGCTAATATGACACTTTTTGATTATATTTGTGTTTTTATTTTCAGCACTTGCTTTATTTTTAACCTTCTAACTGCCACAGTATGCATTTTGAAAAGCTGGACTAATTAGTGCTAATTTTTCATAAATTCACTTTATATCTCGTAAAAACAATTACCTATAACTAATCACAAAATAATACTTTAAAATAGATATATAAGACATAAAATAACACATAGATCAATAGATTATGCAAAAATCATCCATTTTATTGAAATTTTAAGTTTTATTATTTTGGCTTCTGCTATATTGTTTACATTAAACACCATAATTTGTATAATGTGTTTTATGTATACAAAGTCAAAAATATCACTGATTTCTAAACTCTTACAGATCTTTCCCAGAATTGCAATGATATATATGGTACTTTGTGCCATAGATGTCATTAGATATCAATGCTACTCTAGAGTAGCAGTTCTCAACCTTTTAGATTCTGCATATCATTCAAAGAATGTCAAAATTTTTCTGTATCACTAACATTTATAAAAAATTTTGGCATAAAAATAAAAAAATAGGTAGGTGTATAAAAAATATTTAGTTTTTTTTTGGTAACCAAAACGTAATTACCATAATAAAAGTTAAATATTTAATTTATTTAGAAACAAAATATCAATTATTATTATTACTAGCATTTCCAAAATTATTACATTAAAAACTATATAAAAAACAATCAAAATATTATAAAAATTTTTAATTAAAAATTAATAAGAACTTTGAACTTGTTTTGTCAAACAATTTTGTAATATCAGGCTCTGTTATTTAGTTTTAAATGTAAATTAGGCTCAAGTATTAATTTTGTTCTGTATTTGTTTTTTGATAGTAAATGTCTTGGAGTGAGTACTCATACTTGTTCCCACTATAGCAAATTTCAAATTGACCTATAAAGACAATGTAAAAACCATTTTGGTAGCAATTGTGCAGTATGACACTAAAATAGCATATGACCTAGAATACAATAAGCCTGGACATTTTTGTCTATGACAAAGAGCTGACAAAGGCAGTATTCAATATAATGTAGATATAGTTTCAATTTCTTTTTTTATTTCAGTTTTATATTATTTGAATAAACTATTTAAATATAATTTTTCAAAAATAGTTTATCTTTTGCATGCCACCTGTAAGTTCCTCATATGCCAGCAGTGGTATGCATAAACATAGGTTGAGAGTTGCTGTAGAGGATGTGAGTGGATAGTTGTCCCACAAATAACTACAAATACAATTGCACAACAAATACAAATACACTTCATATTATATATGCAATCCTTTGACTATTACATAAGCAAAGGATAAAAATATTGTTAAGATTAACAATACAGTACTGTAACAATTTTTATTTATTACTTCTTCTTTTGCATAGCTGTTTTTAGGCTTAGTGCTATGCATACTTAATAAATGATAGTTTAAAGATATTTTTACACTTTTATATGCACTGTCATATGAAAAAAGGCTGCAATTTGCTTTATGCTGATATTTGCTTTATAGTGGTGGTCTGAAATGTAACCCATCCTATTAGCAAGGTATGCCTGTATTATATTTGTAAATTTGCAAATTTTAAAATATTTTGTTTCCTTATTTCTTATTAAGAACAACATTTTATTTTATAAACCAGAATTTCAGATTTTTTTTGACATTATTTATACAGCATATGCATAATCTATTAATATAAAATTATTGTATTATTAAACGTTTTCATTATTAAAATTAATAATTTGTTGCTTATGATTAAAAACCAAATCTTATTTATTTTAAATAAGATATAGCACTGGATACATTTTTGTGAATATATTTTTGTGTTTTTTTAGACCTATGAAAGTCTGAAAAAATTTTATATATATATATTCAAGGTCTGAAATTTAGAACATTTTATACATTTAGCTTATTAAGATTTGATCATATAATTTACACATGTATATCTACCAATATAATATTTATAATATCATATTTTGAGTACATCATCAGATATCGATTATACAATCCATATTTAATATGCAAACAAAAAATTTCAAATATATTGAAGATAATTTTTAAAAAATTTTGCAATAGAATTTTAATAATATAAATATTAATTTAGGTAACTTTTGAAATTTTATAAATTTCAAGTTGCCTAAATTACTTCAATATTTAATCTAGTTCAGCAGACTGTTGCTCTCTTATTTAATAAATGACTTTTTGTAATGTGTTTATTTTGAAGTATATCTAATTCATAATTCTTTTTCAATTCTAAATCAGTCAGAATGAGGATGATTAAATTTCCATTTTTGAAATAGTTAATTACTTTTTCATTCAGTTAAAAATCTCATCTGTAGATCTTATTATCAAATCTAATGATGTTATGTTGAAAAACATAGTAATATTTTGAAGTAATTATTATTTAAAGATATGATATTTACTATGTTCTATTAGCTAAATAAAAATTTCATTGGATAATTAGTTTTATTAATTAAAACGAACAAGTTGGGAATTTCAATATGTTAAATATTTATCTGCTGATTTTGAAAACATTCTCCATTTTTGTGTAAAGATTTAATGTAATGAAACTATTGATTTTACATTTTTTTGACATGAGAATAAAATAATAATAAATAATTAACAAAATCTTTAACATGTATATGAGACATGAAGGAAATGATGGTAATTTAAATATTGATACATGATTTTTCAGAATATCAAAAATTAGATATTTTCATTTTTTTTATTCTCATTCTCATTGATTTAAAATAAATTACTTTATGGACTAACAACAACTAATGTGTTAACTTAAAAATAGAATGCACCAAAAAATAACTTATTCAATGTCAGAGGCAGAATTCGTTAATTTTTCATCTCAGATTTATGGAAATATTGATCAATTGTCAGTGTATTGGTATAATCAAATTATCAAAATAAAATATATATTATTTTGAATTAGTTCAGAATAAGAATTATAAAAATAGGATAATTAAGTATTTTGAATATAAAATTTATAATAGTACATATAATATAACTGCAATTTTTTAATAGCTCCAAGACCAATTAGAATGTATGCTGATGGAATATATGACCTATTTCATCAAGGTCATGCAAGACAATTATTGCAAGCAAAAAATGCCTTTCCTAATGCTTGTATTTATTTAATAGTTGGTGGTAAGTTTATTTTTCATTATTTTTTTTTTTTTTATATAAATTTAACTATGAGAGACACTGGATAGTTTAAGATATAAAATTTTCAGACAGTTTTTATCAGGATAATTTACATCTTGTAAATGAAAATTCAAGAAATGAAATATTTAAGCAAAAATAGATATGAATAAAATCATTGAATTTTTTTATATAATAAACCAATAAAATTTGCATCCTAAAACTTACCTACCTCTTTATGAGGAACTTAGCCACTCAGTGAATGGCTTTATTGAACTTTAAAATGATTTAAGCCTTATTTTTAGAATAGTGATGCCAATATTCACATTGATCTTTCAAGATTATCAAATTCTATTTGTATCAATTATATGATTCCAAACAAATATATAAGAATTGGAATGGCTTGCTTTTATTGCTTTATGATGTTTTTTTTCATTCAATTGTTTTGATTTTAAGATACTATTTGACACATTGATGGTGTGACAATATGTAATCTTTGGAAATTTTGCATTGCAGATATGGGCATCAATGATATCTTAAAAATAGTTTCCTCAAAATCAACTATAAATATTTTTTGCTTGTCATCATCAGACTGCATTTTTTCTTGTGATTATAATTTGAATGTAATTCTACAGATAAAAAGTATACCTATCAAGAGGGACTGCATTTTGTGTTTTTTGTAAATACATATTTATTTTTGTTTACAAAATATACAATGTAAACAAAATATTTATCATGAATTAATGATTTCTAATAAATCTCACCTTTATTTGCACAATAGTATAAAATCCAATGACCACAAGATGAAAACACAAAAAACAAGCTTCAAACTTTTATTTGGCTTTGAAGCTTGTTTTTTGTATTTTTATTTTGTTTCCCAAACCTGGTCTCTGTTTACTATGGACCACAAGATGAATAATAGATTATATTAATTAGAGTAAAAAATTAGCTATTTTTGTTTATAGCATTTGCATATTTATTTCAACCTTTCAGAAATTGATTTAATCCTTTTGCAAATTTATTTAACTCATTTTCAAATATATTTAAACCTTTTGTAAATTTATTTAAACTTTTTGTAAAAATATTTTTGCAAATTTATTTAAACCTTATGCATGTACATTCAAACTTTTGGTTACGAATGATTTAATAAAATGGTGAGAAAGAGTAGTGAATAAATGAGTATAATATCGATATATATTAAAATGCAGTGGTATCACTAGGGGTGCGATGGGTGCAGCCTCCACCTGGTGACATCTCATGGGGCTGACATACATTTGAAAATATTGGATGTTAAAAACATTACATTTTTTCAATTTTACAACTGTAAGCCCTTTTTAACCACTAACGATCAAACATTTTATAAAATGTTTGATCATTAGAAAGCATGGATTTAAGAATTCATAAGGGATATCATTTATTGTGAAAACTTAAACATTAAAAGCTGTACATACATATAGGGGTTTGGTAAATGGTTAAAAAAGGCTTACAGTTGTAAAATTGAAAAAATGTAATTTTTTTAACATACATTTAAAAATATTGACTGTCACCACCACGATGATGTCACCAGGTGAGGGCTGCACTCAGTGCATCTCTAGTGGTGCCACTGCATTTTAATATATCAATATTATACTCTTTTATTCACTACTCTTTCTCACCATTTTGTTATACAAACCGTTCATAGCCGAAAGTTTGAATGTACATGCATAAGGTTTAAATAAATTTGTGCACAGTTTAAATATGTGAATTTCCAATATGTTCTCCTAATAACTAGTCTATAATAATAATAATAATAATAATAATAAGTAATAAAAACAAAAAAACTACAGAAAATATATAATAAAGTACAGCACATTGACAAATGACACTTATAGGAAATGCCACATAATACCAGAAACGATGAAACACATTATGTCGGGTTGCAAGCTGCTTGCACAAACAGATTACCTGCACAGACAGAACCAAGTAACAAACATAATGCACCAAAAGCTTGCAACCAAACATAAATTAATAAACACACTCACACCATATTACAAATACATATCGGACACAATCTGAGAAAACTCCATACGC
>WUQG02440253.1:0-13639 GCA_011317285.2 Androctonus mauritanicus
TATCACAGGAAACCCATAAATTTTGGGCATTTCTGATGGCAGAGTTTGAACTTAACAAAGTGTGGTAGTTTTAAATATATCATATAGAATTTTTTAAAATTTTGAATATCAATATTTTGTAACAAGCCTACATGGAGACTTCAGAATTAGTGTTGATGTATCTTATATTAAAAAAATATGCTTTGCTCAAAGTTCATGAATAAAATGTTTCTGAAAAATGCTTGTAAATTGAATTTTTTTAAATTGAGGTCTAAGTTATCATTAATTACCATTAAAAAATAATAATGTGTTCTTGAGCCCAAAAAATTTCAATTGTTTTTTATTGAAATATATTGAAACATTGTCCAGTTACATAATTGGCAGCAAAATAATTTCTGTAATTAGTCTTAATTGTTATAAAACAATATAAATAACAAAGTTTTCTTAGAAAAAATATCTAATGAAGAATCCAGTTGTCAGCTTGGAAGCATTATGAAAACTTCCATTAGTACAAAGAGCTAGTAAAGACATCCATGTCAATTCTTCAACTGGAGTATCCATGTTCAATTCTGAGCCTTATACTTTTGTATGCTTTTGATAAGATCTGGTCCAGTTTTGTCTTCTTATCATATCATATGCTTGCTTTATCATATGGCTATTCTTCAAGCTAGCCATATGATAAAGATATTGCTTTATCACCTTGGATGCTGGATTCAATTTCTGGTCTCACATCTCAAGATTTTTCGGGAGAGTAGACCTGATCTGTTGTGAATTCCATTCTTTAATTATTTAGTTAACTCTACCATGGGTGTGGGTGACTCATGATAGACATTGAAATTTTCTGTTATTTAGTATTTACTGGTTAAAAATGGCGTAAAGTCACATAGGGATCTCCATAATGGTATTGTTATTTAATAATTTTTAGTGAGAAAGCAGCATAAAAGTCAAACAGAAAGATAGAAAATGTTTTCGAGTTTGAAAACATATAAGATTCCTGCTGCTGTTTAGCAATTTTTTTAGTATTTTTTCAAAGAAAAAGTATTAAATATAATAAGTCAATACAAGCATTAATTAAACCAATTGCTATAATATGGTATTCAATGTTTTGTCATAAACAAAATAAATATTAACATAAAATGCATTTTAATTTAATTAAAATGCTATTTTATAACATTCATAGAACATTAAACATCATTGTTTTGTTTACTGGATGGCCTCATGATAAAAGCTTTGGCTTTACAACTTAAAGGTTCCAAGTTCAGTTCCAGATCCCATACATTAGATTTTTTTCTGATTGGATTTGTCCTTGAGCCTATGAACTTAATTCTTTGTTATGACTAAATAGCATCCCTTCACTGAGTTGGCTGGATTAGTTAAGTGAATATGCTGTTTTGTTTTATTTCTAAGAACATAGAATCAAATCTGCTTCCAATTGAAATATATAAACGAGATTCCAGGACAAAATGGAGATCAAACAGGAAAACAGGATTTAAAACAAGACAAGTGATGATATTGGCACCAATTATATTCCTCTACTTTAATTATGAATGTTTTAATCAACTTTTGAAACATTTGGTTATTATAAATCTCTCATAAAAATGGGGTAATGTTTGTCTATCAAATTTTCAGTACAAAATTGTATTTGCTTATAAAATTCGGATCTCATAAACCAGGGTTGACCTATAATCATTTCTTCTTATCCAAGATACAACGGTTCTCAAAAACATTCATTACATAATTTTTCATAGTATTTTCTCAACAGCTGTCATTTTTATCCTTCAATAGAATAAAGAGGAATAATATATAAAAAAATTTATGTATCGAACATATAGTATCATAACTTATAGTATGTTTCATTTTTGATACAGTTAAATAATAAAATTGTAATATTTTCATATTAATAGCAGTAGTGAATTCTCAGCACTATTTTATATGTTGAATAACCTTCTTCATACAAAGTAATAGCCTATACTTTTCTTATGATGCTTCTGTATAAAAATTTATTCATTATAATAACACCATCTTCAAAATACAATGCCATTACTAACACTGTTACACATATTGCATGCTTATTCTATTAATAACCATCTATTGGATGAAGAAATCATTAGTGGCAAATTACATTATCCAAGAGAGTTTATAATAACAGAATGATGCAATATGAATAACTGACAATATGATATATTATATCTATTAGAATATACAGTTAAAAAAAGATAGTGATAAAAAAAATTACATTACATATTTATATATGAAAATATTTTAAATTATTTAAAATTTGAATACTCTACAGCATTTTGTTTTAGGGTATATTGCAAATTCTTTAAAATATCAATAGTATCATTCCAAATGAAATAATTTAGAAAATAATGCATTGCTTTAATGTATCAAATTGTTATCATTCTAATTAGAACAGTTGCCATTTGAGATATAAAAACAATTATTGTTGACTGCTAGAGAGTGCTGTTTTTATATCTCATTTTGGACATAACTTTAGTAAAGCAGTTTAGTAGAAGAATGAGTTGCCATTTAGTAATGAGATTGTTTTACTCTCTTAAAATTAATAGATTTACTTTGTATAATAATAAATGATCCCCTAAAAATTGAATGCTCTGCAATACTTGATTCTGAAATATCTTATGAATTAAAAAAATTCATAAAATATTTTCTGAAAATATTTTATGAATGGACAAATGGACCTTTGTCCATTCATAAAATTTCAGAATCAAATATCTGAATCAAAGATCATAAATCAATTTTTTTTATAAAACATGACTTAAAGATTGTTTAAATTTAATAAAATATCTTTAATATTTATAATTGTATAATTTGATTTATAAATAAATTAGCAAAATTAATTTTTTACACAAACAAAAATTTAAAACTGGTCCAAAAATGAACACAGAACAAAAAATAGTTTTGTTAGAACCAAATAGAAATTTATTCATTGAATATTAAATAGTATTATTTTTCAAGTAACTTAATTTTTTTTGTATTATTTAGGCCTTCGTCTTGGTCAAAAAATAGTCAGTGGTTATTGGAAACTGAAAATAATCAACTAAATTTGGTTCTGTTAGGATCTGGTGGTTTAGCTGAAGAATTAAAGATTGCTATAAAGGTATACAATATGATTAAAAATGTTTTCATAAAAACAATAATTTTTTAAGATTGTTGTTTATAAGATGTTAAATTATCTTTTAGGCTCAAACAACTGATGATATATATGAAATGGATAAAATCCAATATACTTTAGATTTTAGAATCATTGATGGAGATGTTGGATTACCACATAATTCATTTAGAACTTTAGAATTTATGCCTCATGGTAAGTTGCTATATGGTTTTTAAAAATTTTCATTTTATGCTTTGATTTAATTTATAAAAGATATTAATAAAATAATTATAAATAATAATGAACTATGGAACACAACTCTCTCTTAAATGAAAGGCATTATCTTACATTTAATAGAGAGTTATTGTGATAGATTAATACTTATTCATCTATAACAGAAGAATAGGTATTAATCTGTTTTAAGAATATATATGTATATAACTACAGTTAGAAGAAATCTGTTATTTTGATTAAGATATTGTATTCTATTTCTGTATGTTGTTCATTATTTTACTTATGTTCCAAGTCCTTATTTTCTTAATTAAATAATTTTTACTTATGAGAACTTGTAAAATTGCATAATTTTGACTTGCATGAAAAAAATTTGATTTGCAAAATATTTAAAAAATTATAATTTAGTATACAATGTAGTATTTCATTTTTATATAATAATATC
Source organism: Androctonus mauritanicus (assembly GCA_011317285.2). NCBI lineage: Eukaryota > Metazoa > Arthropoda > Arachnida > Scorpiones > Buthidae > Androctonus > Androctonus mauritanicus. Next base: position 3,768 of record WUQG02440253.1, read on the forward strand.
GCTATATTGGTTATGACATATTTTAATGATAGTTAACAATAGTTAACTCTCAATACATAATACATTTCAATGTTGACTGTTTTTGTTAATGGACATTAATTCATTTTGATGCTAAATTGACTAAATTTGTTAATAAATAATTTATTGCATTATTAATAGTCAAAAATATTTTCCTTTTGACAATATTTGGAATAGGCCAATTTTTGTTTCAGTGTTTTCCTTAATTTATACTTTGGCTTTTTATTAAATATTATTTTATTTGTATATTTTTATGATTTTGTTATTATTTGAAATGCTTATCCACCAGATGATGATTGAAACAAAAATCAATCTTAAGTATGTTTTTATTGTTTAAAACAGATATTTGACCTCTGATTTTTGAGTATGTTGTAATGTAAATTTTATCATATTAGTTTTTCTGTTTTGTATATCAATTTCTTATTAGATTATTTGTCAGATTGATCAATGATCAATCCCCAAATGAAGATTATTATTTTATTTAATTATTTATAAAACAAAAAAGATTCTATTTGTAGTAAATATGAAAAAATGAAGTATATAAATTATTTTATTTATAATATTTATTCAGAAACAAACTGAATAATATAAATTATTATAAAAAGAATATTTTGAAAAATAAAATCTTTTATTAAAATGTTGCCAGAAATGATGTACTACCCAAAATATAGAAATTTGAGAATTCAATTATATAGAAATTACAAAAAATGCCATTACATGAACAAATAATCAAGTAGAATATTTCATCAGTTGATTTTTTTATATATCCAGAAATTTCCCATTCAATTTCGCTTAGCTCTATTTCACCCCATAATTGATGTCTTCCTATCTTGATATTGTTGTCAAAAGATTGTTGCAATCTTTTGATAATAATAAAAGCAAAACTAAGAAAATTTATAGAACTGTTATTACAAATTATAATAAAAATAATAGGAATTTGAATTTATATTAATAAATTTGATAATATTTCCAATAATAATATAAATTTTTAAAATATCTTTGAAAAAAATTTAAAACATTTTTGTCATAATTCATCAATTTCAGACAAAATTTCTGAATTTTTTGTTTTATTTTCATATAATTAAAAAAATGCCATTTTCCAACCATATTCATAAACTCCTGATGGAATTTTTTTTCTCAATATCCAACATAAACATGTTAATGTAGTGAATATTTATTTTAAGAAAAGAGAATAAAAAGTTGAAAATTACTTTTTTAACTTCCAATTTGATAAGAAAACTTGTAGCAAAAATTTGTTTATTTACAATAATTATTATATTTTTGGAAACTTTTAAATAAAAGTAGCATATTCTCAATTAAGTCACAAAGATATATGAATTTGTAATATGGTAGAGAGATTTATCTGAATTATTTGAATGTCAATTATCTGAACAAGTCAATTATTCAAGCCATTGCTTCCCAAAAATAAAATTATAGTATTCATTTTCAGTGCAATAGTTGCTATGCTGAAGTATTATTCCCGCCTCTTAATCATTTATTTTTTATTATTCAAAAATGTATGCAGTATAGCATAGAAAATCTTCATTTGTCATTACATATTTAAAAATCAAATACTAGCTTTAGTTAGTTCATGGATATTTTAGTTATTAGTTGCAAACCATTTCCTAAATGAATTAATTTTTTATAATACTTTATACTTGAAAATATAATATAATAACCTGATGTACAATAATTTAATTATAGATTTAATTACAGTTTTTTGTATATATTCAGTATTTTCATATATGTTTAATTATCCAAATTATTTTATTAACAATATAATACTTCTCACTGTAAATATTAAATAAAAGTAAACTATAAGCCAAATAATTAAGATAAATTGTGTGTTCAAAAATGTTTTTGGCTATCTACATAGCCTACTTCAGTTGAATTTTAACTGAGGCAAGTTACATGGATAGCTGAAAGCATTTTTGAATAAACAATATCTTACTTATTTGGTTTATAGTTTACTTTTTTTATTCAATATTTGATTAACAAAACAATTTTGATCCTAGACTTCATACTATAAAATCAAACACTATGATTATTTTTATATATGAATTTATTTAAAATTAGAGCTATACAGTTGACTCTATAATGAACTTATAGAAATTCTGATATAATGGAAATCAGTTAACACAGAACATTCTCTTGGTCTTAACTGGAAAGCTTTACCATTGTATTAAAGTACTGTTAATATAAAACAGATAATTCATGAACATTAATTAAAACATAAAAATTGTTTTGTTCCAAGAATTAAAAATCATTTAAACCAACCGCAATACAGAACTCTTCTTCATCTTGAAATGAACAATTCATTAGACTTTTCCCATTTCATCAAAAGAAGGGTAATTAACAATAACTGCTGATGCTAGTCTGTTTTAAAATTTTGAAACTGAAACTGCAACAATTTTTGAAAGGTACAGTTATTTTGAGATGATGTTTTTTTCATTTGATGACACCTTAATTTTAAAAAATGAAAAGAAAGACAAGCAGAATGTCATATATTTTAAGACTAAAATTGGACTTCTTCAGACATTGATAATTGCAATTATTTGATAAGTGAAATTTGTAAAATTCACTTTTCAAACAGTTGAATTCATTATGCTGAATTCTACTCTATCCACTATGATAAAAACTTAAAACATTATAAAAAGTGAAATTACTGCTGCAGATATCTGTTTATTGTTAGATAACGTAAGCCGAAACAAGCACTAACTCCCCCTGGCAAATAAATTTGGAATACGTTTGGATTACGGTAATCAATCCCCTGTGTGGTTGTTAGTAATGATTGTTAGATAATGTGTGGCTTCTTAGATACTTATTCAAATGAAAAATTGTTTGAACATATCAATAAATTAGAACATTTATAGGATGTAAACTGTTTATAATTTTTCTGTGTACATGTTTCTAACTGTTCAATTACAATTAGACTACATGAATAAATAATATTTTAGTAAAGTGTAGTTATGTTACTTTCCCAAATATTTTATCTCTGAAATATCTTTCTTATATATTATATAGCATCTGAATATTCACAGAATACCAAATCATATGATCTGCTGGAGGCATTGATTGTAAATTTACAATTCTATTTGATTTAACTATGTTCATTAGTCTTACAATAGCTGAAATAACTACTGTACATAAAATAAATTATAAACTTTAACCAAATTTATTCATTTTCAAATTGGTATAGTTCTGGAAGAGAAACATATGCATAAGCAGTGTTGTTTTGCCTGTTGACCAACCAAACTAATTATAGAGTTTGAAAAATAAATAGTAATAAAAATTGTAAGAACCAGCTTGTGCCTTGACTGCTAACTCGAGGGGACACTAGAAAATAAATAAGGAAGCAAGAGTGAGAAGGGTTTGGTCAGAAAGAATTCGAGGAGAAAAGAAGATAGGTTAGAAGCAACTGGATGCTGCGGATTTTTCTATGTCTTATATTAAAATTACTGTATATACAAACGTTACAAAAATAAATTTTAAATATGTTTTATATATATTAACCTTTTCACTGCCAGCAATTATGAAATTAGTAACATCCATGTGCAAGCAATCATTATCAGTTAAGCCTAATTAATATTCATAAATTTATAATTACGAATATTATTATGAATTTATAATTATGTTTGTCATTAAAGGAGTGCTTTATATAAAATAGTTTAGAATATAATAATAATGGTGTGTGTGTAAAATATAGCAATTAGATAAAATATATTTAACATAAAAATATCATATAGAATAAGCTTGTTTCAATAGTGTAGATGACTGGCAATTTCTATTTAAAATATAATTTAACTGGTATGCCTTTAATGTTGAATAGCAATTCAATAATAGTGAGAAAAATTTTTTTCCTAAAGAACAAAATTAATTTTTTATTAATAATAATAATAACAAACATTTTACCTGTGTTCATGACTCACTGGCCAAACATCTCACACATCTCATACACAAACCAAAAGACACACCTTCCTTTCTTACATAGGCCATCATTTTCATGAAACCCAAGAGCACAAACACTGCACATCCATCACAGTTACACCAATTGCATGTTTGCCAATACTATACAAAATTTTAACCTCATTTATCACCAACAAAATATACATACACATTGAAGAAAACAACATTCTCATAAAACAACAGAAAGGCTGCCGCGAAAGTCACACGGGGTGCAAAGAGCAGCTGATCATCAACACAACAATATTAAAACAAATACACAGACAACACAGACACTTACATGCAGCATACATGGATTACAAAAAGGCACTTGACAGCATACCACATTCATGGCTCATACAACATTACAACGGTTATAAAATCAATACTACATATATCACATTCCAGTGTTGCATTATGTTACAAAACATAATGCAACACTGGAGAACAATACTACAAGTCACTATAAATAACAATCACGTAGCCTCAGAACCCATACACATTAGACATGGTATTTTTCAGGGCGATACTCTGAGCCCACTTTTGTTCTGCCTTTCACTAAATCCACTTTCCAACAAATTGAACACATCGAATTGTGGCTACAACATTAGACAAACTGAACAACACACTACACGCTCTCACATCTTTTATACATGGACGACATTAACCTGTATGCCTCAACACAAACACAGTTACAACAGCTGTTACAAATCATGCACACATTTTCAAAAGACGTCTGCATGATGTTTGGTCTAGACAAATGCAAAATACTTCACATAGAAAAGGGAGTCCTAAAGAAAGGAGACTTCACTCTTGAAAATGGAGACATTGGAATTCATGGAAGAGGATGAAATGTACAAGTATTTGGGATTCCAGCAGGCCAGACTCATAGAACAGAAGAAAACTAAACAAACACTGTCAAAACTGTACACCAACAGATTAAATAACATTCTCAAAACACATCTGAATGGAAAAAACACAGTGAAAGCCATCAACACATTTGTCATACCAGTACTGACTTATTCCTTTGGAGTGATACAACGGACACAGACAGAACTAGAATCACTCCAAAGAAAAACACGAACAACATTTACAAACTACCAATACCCCACCCGAAATCTGCCATAGAAAGAACTACTCTCCCACACAGAGGAGGAGGACATGGCCTTACTGACACTCCACATTTACATGACAGACAGATCTATAGTTTGAAAGAGTTCTTCCATAAAAAACAATATACATCACAACTACACAAAGCTATAGTCTTGGTAAATAGAAACATCATGCTATTAAATCTACAGAACGACACTCCAAATCCAATAGACAACACTGCACACATACAAGAAAAGAAAACATCTTGGTGTAACAACTTCTGTTTATTTCTGTTTGTGTAAGTGCATGTAGATGTGTACATGTGCATACATACAATATAGTATATATGTTTAATTATATATCATATACCAAATTTAACAAAACTTTAAAAAAACTTTGTTGGAATAATTATTTTTTAAATAAGACAGGTCAAGACCAGTTAGATGAATTATTTACATTCTAAAAAATATTAAGGCAGGCATTAATTATTTAAAAACTGTTTCATAATGATTTTTATTTTTTTAAATTATTTTGAACAAAAAATAAAAAGAAAGAATATTCTAAGCAAGTATGAAAAGGAAAAATGTGTCAATTTCAAATAAATTTTAAATCTTCACATTTCAAAGTATATAATTATTACAATGTACTGTAATAAGTATCTTATATTAATTATATAGTATACAAATTTATTATTATTATATAAATTATATGCAGTACATATGTAATATATAACATGTAATAGAACATATTAAATTAATTAAATAAAAATAATGAAATAACCTAATAAAATATTAATGTAAATTTATTATTTCATTATACATTTTAATTTTTTATGATTAATAATTTTAAATCTTACATCATCAGTAAAATGATTCTGTTTCCAGCCACAAAGTTGCTGCCTGCATGGTAAAATCCCAAATTCCGAAAATAATGCAGTTTTAATTGATGCTGAAAGTAACGAAAGTTTTAATATATACAGACAGATTAGGTTTAAAATATAAAAGTTTTTACCTATTGTTTCAGTATCAGGAATTTCTAAATGTATTATCCTATCTTTATATTTGACAGATATATTTAAAATCTTCATTTCAGGTGGTCCATCTTCAACACAAACTAATGGTATGTTGTGATCTGAATGAGCTGATCCTGGAAGAATATTAGGTCTAGAAGTTCTAGAGTTTGTTTCTGTAAAACTGGAATCATCTATAACTTCAATTGGAATATTTCTATGTTCAGATGGAAGTGTTTGAGTTTCCTGAGGCATGACACTATTCAGTGCTTCCTATTATTAAAAAATTATTCAGTCATTAAATATAATTAATATAAAACTGATTAATTCTGAAAAATATATAAATAAAGCTATTATTGATTAGTAGATAGTAGTGGAATAATATCAATATTCCACTACTATATTAGGATCTTAGTACAGGTAGTCCTCAATTTATGATCCCTTCAACTCATGATCACTCATACTTATGACAGTGATGTCAATGATAAATTCTGTGATTAGTCAATGTAATTGACAAAGAGTTTGAGTCCATACACAATGATTTGATGTACAAAAAACATCCTTTTTATGTCTGGTTTTCATATTTTTGCATTCACTAAGTTTATTAAGATAAACTAGAATGTAATATTAAATATTGGTAGAAAACAATCCATAAATTTTAGGCATTTTCGACTTATAACAGCAAGATTTGAACCAAACAACATTAATGCAGGTAATTGTTAACTTAATAAGTATTGTATATACTTATTTATTAATATATCTTAGCTTATACATGATTATTGTATATATATTCATGTATATATATATATATTCATGTATAAGCCAAGAAATTATTTTGAAGAAAGGGATACATGAAATTGTCAAAATCGGAAAATTTTCACAAGATTAATATTCACAAAAAGTTTTCCATTTTTCACAAATCCAATTACAATATTTTTTGCACAAATCACTGCATTCCTTCACACCTTTACACTAGTCATGCAGTCTGCCATATTTATCCCTAAAAAAGATCATCATATACCAATTCCTTTAAGTTTTTGATAAAAATATGCAGCTATTAATATTTATATTAATAGTTGCATATTTATATTAACATTGCAAATATTTATATAAATATCTGCAATATTAATATTTTAGTAAATATTTAAATATTGTATACTACAAACTTTTAAACTATTTATATTTATATTTTCAACTATTTATATATATATATATTTGCATTATTATATATAAATAGTTGCATATTTATATATAATATTGCAAATATTTATATTAATATTTGCAATATTAATATTTTAGTAAATATTTAAATATTGTATATTACAAATATAGTTGAAAATATATATACTAGTTATGTTGTGTCTTCTTTGCACTAGCAGTATGCTCTAAGATATTAGCTAGAAGTGCAGTATATATTTATATAAATGCCTGTTTCATTTCAGTTATATTATTAAAAATATGTAAATATATGTGAATGTTCTTATTTAAATTTTCTTGCAATTAACAATCCTTAAACATTTTTGCAACTAATTTTCAACAAAAGCAGACCTTCAGTTTATGATTTGTGATAATCAACAACTTCTTTAAAATTTGTTATGAATTTAAATATCTTACACAAATTAAAGTATTTAATTACATACCAACAAGTTCCAATTAGCTGCTTCTAAATGCATAATACATTCAGCTACATCATCCAATCCTGTACAAGACTGAAAATAATTATATTTTATTATTAGCATATAAATATTAATTTCAAATCCATTATTAAATATACATCAGATTTTATGTTAAAAGTTTCAGTGAATTATATGTTTTAAATTTCAAACTTGTTATGATGATATAAATAATAGAAGTGCTGCTCTAGTTACAAACATTCTAATTACAAATATTCATATTTAGAATTATGGAATTTCAAAATAATAATTCTTTGTAATTTTACATTATATTGGTTGTTAGAGCAAAATAATGCTCTAGCAACCAATATAATGTAAAATTACATAGTTAGTTAACATATTATGGCAGTATTTCAAAATGGTGGCAATTATATCAAAAATTCCTTAGTTTATATTTGGAACTTTTCCTTAAAATTTGTGAAATAAGAATCTTTTAATTGATCCAATGATAAAATGTATTACAATATACAATATATAAAGTTATTTTAGTACTTTTGGTGCCAAAATAACAGCAGTATCTATGTTTCAAACAACTTGAGTTATGAACAAAACTTGCATACAAACTATGTTTGTAACTAGGAGTATCACTATTATTATTATTATTATTATTAGTAATAAAAGACATAGATGGCAATCTTTAATAAAATCATGTTTCAAAATTACTACTGCATATACTTGTGTATAAGCCAAGAAATGTAAAAAAATTTGTAACTAAGATAAGATTCAGCAGCATAGTCACAGCACAGTCATCACACCTTTGCACCAATCCTGCAATACACTGTATTCCTAACAAAGTTCATTATCTTTCCAATTCTATTATTAATAAATAATATATATATGTATGTATGTATGTATGTATGTATGTATATATAGATAATTAAATTAATATTTTTGTGTGTATTTAATATCAGATATTATATAAATAGGATCAAAAATATATAAAGCTATCATATTCTTTTTGCAATAACTGCATGTCCTTTGGCAGTCACAGAATTTATCCTATTTATTCTTAACAAATATTTCATTTTTTTTATTCTATTATTAAAAATACACAGATATGTATAACTGTTCATATTTAAATACAATACAGATAGTTTTCAGTTTATGAGTTTCCAGGTTTGAGAGAGATTTTTTAAGAATAAAGCATCAACAAAAAAATTATTATTAATTGAAACAAATAAACGCCAAGCATTTAAGTATGGATTTTACTCACATATATAGCTATACAATACTAAAATGACTAGTTTTTTTCAGTAAAAACTTCATCATCAAACTATAAAATGAGAAAAATCAAAATGATGGATCAAGAAATGGAAGTAGCATATCCTCTGGCTATCATGGTTTTACTGGCATTTATATGGCAACTTTCATCCTTGGATCATGGCTAAAACAATAGTTAATTTATATAAAAATTCATCTATTGGTTATGATAAATAGAAATTTAACACTTGTATGATCAAATTATAATAAAACAAAATTGTATTTTAAATGTTATGTTTTTATCTTTTTTAAATAAATCATTGTTTGATCATAAACTATTATTTTTGTTGAACTTTACTTAATTTTATTCATATAGTTTAAACTATATGAATAAAATTTTATTTTATTTTATTCAGATCAAATTTCACTGCTGAGAAAACAATCTATTTTTTAATATTATATCTATGGAAAATTAATTCTCACTTTCCAAGTTCTTGCTTTATGAATGTTCTTCAGAAATGAATTAATTTTTAAAGTCAAGAACTACCTGCACATTCATAAATAATATCAGAAATATGTAGATCAATATTTTTTTAAAACTCATCAATACATAAACTAGTTGTGCAAAGTCGCTGCAAACTCTGGATTTGTGGAGTTGTATTGCAAAGTTGCGAATTCTATTGACTATCAAATCTCAATAATAGCTACTTAAACCTAACGGTTAACACGACTCCGCAAATCCAGAGTTCTGCCTGAGCTCAGGTCTTATTAGTTTCTAACAAAATTATAACTAACGTTTAACCGGTAAACTAAACAACCGGAAAAAACATACAACTATAAAAGTGTCAAACAAGTGTTAGAACTAAACTGACAAAAACTATGTTAGAAACTTACAACTAGTAAATTGAATAAATTCTCAAACAAGTTAAATAACAAAA
>WUQG02440264.1:0-13639 GCA_011317285.2 Androctonus mauritanicus
GTAACATGTTTGTTATTATTTCGGGGATGGCGGAGAAGGAGCGTTTCGGACCGGCCGGAAGAAAGACACACTCACCCGATGTTTGTCGTGAAATTGTCAACCCCGTTAACTTACGATCGGGTGCGGAGTGACATTCTCCAGCGGGCCCGCACCTGCGTCCCTCACATAATTATAATAATGAATTTTTCATGGAATATTCGATGTAATTGTACAGTTAACTTTATTATTTAATTTCAAAAATTTTTATTTTTGACTTTTTTTTTTTAGCCTGTTTTATAAAGAAAATGGGAGTTTCTAAGATACGGATTCCCTGTCTGTCTATTTTCTGTGTCTCCTTCACTAATAACTTTTGAGTTAATTAGCAAATTTTTATGACATTCAGTAATGATGTTCTGTCATTAAATGACACTTTGATGCTGCACGATTTAATTCTATAAGATTGTTTAATCTTATAGTATGAAATTTAATTTTTATGAAAAATTTAGTTTAAATTGTTGATAATAGATGGTATTAAGTATATATTATTATTACTTATAATTACTTAATTTATCAATGGATAGAGCTAAGTATTAGGAGTTTAGGGATAACATGTTGCTTACTTGCATTGCTTACACTTAGCATTACAGGCCTATATCATCACTATGTATCACAATGGTGTCACAGTCCTGATATTTCATCATCATGATGCAACGAGTGACAACATGATGATGTCACATTGCTATAGTAATGATGTCATTGTGCTATTATGCCATTGCCTTATAGTTCTGCCATTAAGGAATACTGTAATTATAATTGAAGCAAAAGTAACAATGATGGAGAATATCTAAGAAATCATTGATAGTTTAAAGCAGTGCTCCGCAACCTTTTATATTCTAAGGCACACCAACATTTTTTCGATAAGTCTGCGGCACACCACAAGTAAAAGCTTAAAAATTCGTAAATTATAATAATACGTATTTTTTTATTAGATTAAAAAAAAACAATAAAATAACTCTATGTATGTAGATATTTATTTTTATTTAAGTTTTATACAAAGCAATTTGAATTGTATGTCAACACAAAAACAAAAATATATATTTATAGATTATACATTATAGGCAAAAAAATTTTCAATAAAGGCTGTTTTAAAGTTTAGAGTGTTTAATGTCGAATTTAAAATAATGTTGAGTGTTTGCAATATCAAGTTTTCAATTTACACAATTATCAATCTAAAAATTTTTTTTTGCAATTTGCTTTGGTGAGTTCTTAAAACAGTTTTCTAATTAACTTATCAATTGATTAATTATTTTTTTCGTTTTTAATTTGCCGCTTGAAACAGGGGACGCTCCAAAAATTTAATTATTCAATTATTCTTGGGAAAATCATCGCGGCACAGCCAAGTTCACCTTGCGGCACACTAGTGTTCCGTGCCACAGCGGTTGCGGAGCACTGCAATATAGTATGACTGTTTGTAGCAGAAACTTCATTATCTGCTATGATAGTGGTCTCAAATTCAAATTGTGTGCAGGCCAAATATGCAATCTGAAAGGAAATGAAGGGTCAAATATTTTTAAACAAAATTTCAAAGAAAGGAAAATATTTTACTGATATAACAAAGAAGTAAAAGCATAAAAAAAGATAGAACATTGAGCAGTTGTGAACAAATTAACATAGTTTTATTGGCACAAACATTTTCAGTATCAAAATACTCTCTTCAGGATTACAGAAAACATAAAAGAGTAGAACGTGGAATATGAATTCTAACAGTTGATGGTTAGTTGCCATGGTTACAATGGTACAAAGATAAATAAGGTTAAATATTTTTGATAAATAAAAATGTATAAGCTTAAAGAACCAAGAATAACAAAAAATAAATAAATTTTATTAACAAAAAATTAATATTATGCAAAATATTGAGTATTATGTAAAAAGATAACAAAAGTCCTTAAGCAAGTACTGGCAATGTCGTCTAGTATGATTACGAATCATTCGAGGTAGTGGTTATGCTGCAAAGCGGTTTTTCTCGATTTTCTTCCCTGGAAGTTGTTTTCCAATTCTTCTAGCAGATATGCCCATGCTTATGCTAGTTGGATAGTAGACCTATCATTCAGGATTTGTTTGTTATATTTTGCCTTCTATATTTGTAAAGATTCTAAGTGAGTATTTTGATACTGAAAACGTTTGCATCAATAAACCTATGTTAATTTGTTCACAACTGCTGAATGTGCTGTCTTTTTTATGCTTTTACTTCTTCATTATACAAGTGATTAAGCAGTTACTGGAGTTTATGGATCGAAGATTTATACATTTACATAGCTCTGAAACTGCAGAACTCAAAACCATGTAAGTAGAAAACCTACTATATATATTTAATTACAAATAGTATCTAAATTAGCTGGTAATTTTGATAGAAATATCATAAAAACATCTGCATCCTCCAGTAATCAAGTTTTAGTTCTGAATAGATCTTATGTGAAATAATACAATTTGTTCTTTCTTTTTTTTTTTAACAAGAGATATACTATATAATCGTATTATAAAAAAATCATCTATTTTTCTTTGGAAAGACTATCATAAGTTAATTTGATCATCAGCTGTAGTGAGAGTGAAAAATATTATTCAATATATTGTACAGTTTACTTAATTGTACAATATATTGAATAATATTTTTCACTCTCACTATAGCTGATGATCAAATTAACTTATGACAGTCTTTCCAAAGAAAAATAAGATGATTTTTTATAATACTGTATAAATAAAATGTCTGAATATGCTAAATAATAAAATATAATTATTGTGAATATACTAAAAGGCTCAGTAATTTGAATCATTCTTATTCAAAGTTTCACTCATTCCAAGACAATTCACTAAAACCAATAATTTTTGTTATTATTTATTATAATTTAATTGTATAAGCCCTTGTACAATTAAATTCATTGTATGCTCATGTGTTTTTAAAATGTTTATCTTTTTTTACGATGTTTTTTATATATATTAACATATTAGAGCTCATGAACAACTATATTATCACATTTTAGAATTTTTCTGTGATAATGACAACTATAATTATATTATTATTTTTATTGTTTTGCAGCTTTTACTATTCTTGAAATAATATTATGTTATATAGAGAAGAAAGAGGCAATACTAATTAATGTTCTGATTCTGAAAAGATGATATGATTTTCCAAAAAAAAATTATCATAATTATAAATACAGAATTCTTAAAATATTTTTTGCATGTTAAATAAAAAAAAGAATATTACTTATATGTTTATAATATAATTATAGTAAATACTGTATATGCAATATTTTATCATTAATTTGAAGTCACATACTCATGAATGATATGTTAAATCATTTAAAATTGTCAGATTAAATTTTATTGTTTGCATTTAACATTAATTGTTATCAATACAACACCAACAATGTTTGTTATCATTTTTGTGTTAATTTGAGATTAGGGAACACCCCCCCTCACACAATTCTTTTCTTGCTAGAATGATATTTTAACAAATTGTAAACAACTGCTAAAACTTTAAAATAGATTATATGAGTTCATTTTAATATTATGATGTTTAAAATTACATAAGTATTAGACATAATTTTTAATGAATAAGTGTTTTAATTATATAAATTATGATTATTTTTGACATTACTGTAATTATAATTTCTATAGTATTTTAACTGTCGAAATTGTAGATATATGATGGTACAAAAGTCCAGAAATAACTTGAATATTGTGAGAATACATCAAGAATATTTCTTATTAATTTAGCTCTCATTGAATGGACAGGTAATCTACTCTTTTATTTTACTATTAGTCATCCCTCATTTGGTTAACATCTGGTAGAAAGATACTGTTAACATCTTCTAGAATAGATTTGATAAAATCAATGAAATAATAAACATTGGAATATTGGAATTTAAATTGGTATAAATTTTTCAGATATATTTATAGGAATTTTTCCATTTTGGAATGGAAAGGATTGTTTGTGTAGACAAAATATTCATAAAACATACCTTTACAGGCAAGCTCAGATTCATATTACAACAAATCAAATGACTGAGATTAGATGGTCATGAGAAAATGACAGCAATAAAAAGTTCATCTGACAAGTTTTCCATCACCAATCAGGATTAAGTGGAGGTTCAATGCTGTTTGTTTGGAAAATGAGCACTGATTCAAATTTCTACAACATTTTGTTGATTGGTTGGATGGGAAACAATAACTTGAAGAGACTTAAAAGTAAAAATAATCAGCAGTTGCTTCCTATCCAGCAAGCAGAGTAGTTGCTTTGTGCTTGTTGACCCAGAGAATCAACAGTTCCTTCTGTCATCCACTCGGCAGGCTGAGTTATCCCTGCTCTCTGCCAGGTGAGATAGCAACTCCCTCTTTATTGGTGGAATAAACAGCTTAGCAGTCTTACACTTAATGACTTAATGTTAGAAGGCTTTACATACAGAAGCACTCTCATTTGTTATAAAAAAGCTATTAGAAAGGCAAACAAGTTTTCCTGGAAAAGATATTTTCAGGAAATTGAAGATATACTTGATATAGCCTGACTAGTGACGATAAGTTTTTTAAATGCAGGTTGATATAACAGCTGTCACAATACAATCTGACAAAACTGTTTTGAATGAAGTTAAAGACAACTAAGTATTATTAGAATCAACCTACAGAAAAAAATGAACAAATTTTTTCGCTAACCCAATATATGGCACCTGCCATTTTATATCACACCATATTGTTGGCTCAGAAATGGCTGAAATTTTAGATGTTGCATCAATATGACAGATGAGGCAACAGTATGTTACAGCAGAGATGGACAGTAAAATTAATTGTACATTATAGTGAAAATACATAAAAGAAAGTGAGTTAAGAGGATATATCTGTATTTAGAATAAGTTATTGATTTATATACATACTATATTTGTAAAAAGAAATAAAACAAAAAAAAAAATCAAATTATCTGTTAATTTTTCAATTATCTCTGTATATCTTCCTCTCCATTATTCTGGGCAATCATGAATATGTACTATAAAATCTATATGGTACTTATTATGCAATACAGTATTCACTATCTTATTTATTTTTTTATGCTTTTAATCAAATTAAATGAAAAATAATTTTTTGATATATTAATTTATAATTAATAAATTTAGCATGATTGTTAACTAAAGAAAACATGTTTTAATTATTTAATATATAACTCCTAATTTAAAGTGTTCTTTTTTGTTCAAATATTGAAAAGCTATCTCAGAGCAGTTTTTTGCATTTATTGGGTGAAAATACATGCCTCCAATGATGGGTCTTAAATTTTCTAAATGTCGAAATTTCTTCTTAAATTCCATTTTAAAGATAGAAAATGTGAATGGATTATATTTGTATTGTATTTTGCATTCAATAATTTAATTAAATTGAATTATTTCATTGAATTTTTAGTTTATAAAATTCATATTAATATCAAAACAATGATTATAAAATTATAATCATTATTTTGATATTATTATAAGTAATGATAATTTTTTGATAATATTAATTTTAAAATAAAACAATAATATATTAAAAAATGTTAAAATTTATCAATTATTAATAATAATTTACCCGAATTCTATGCCAAATTAATGATGCTCTGGAATGACCAAGTTTATTTTTACATGGACCTTTATCAAAATGTCTTAACAGCACATCGTCCTGTAAAATAATTTTAAATTTAAAACTATTGAACGTTATATATTTATTTATATCACATAATTAATAAAAATGCATAATCACATTGAATCATAGTTCCTAGCAACTGAAGTTTAAAATAAAAAAAACAATTTAATTATATGGCTAAATAATTCACTGTTGTTATTATTGATTATATATAATAAGTTCAGATAAATACACAGATAAATATTATGTGTGATAAATAATAAATTTTAAAAAATTTTGAAGTCATTATAAGAATATAAGCAAACAACAGTTTACAAGAATAAAGCATTCCTGGAAAATGCTTGTTAATCAAATTCTTGTAAAATTGAGGAATAAATTAATACTGATTTAAATGGAAAAAAGTATAATGTGTTCCTGAACACCAAAAATATCATTTATTTTTCATTGAAATATTCTGACATACCACTTATTTACATAGACAAGGCAAAATTATATTAATAAGTTTTAAATATTCATAATGCAACCTAAAGAAAAAGAAGGCAATTTTCCATATTAAATATATCAACAATGACAGAGAAGCAAGTAAACTGCACATTAAAACTGTCTTTTACAATCTGAAGGATACAGGTTCAATTCCAGATTCCATACTTTCACACTTCAACTTGAAGATCTATTTCAGCCAATCAATCATAGTGTGGACAGCCCATGATAAGCACTGGATTAGCTTGTCATTTAATTTATTGAGTGGCTTTGACATGTGGACATGGCAAAATGGTGGGAAAAAATGTAAAAAAACAATAAAGAACAATATAAATAAAATGCCATCCTGAGTTATACAGTGGAACTATCTCAGAGCAGTTTTTTTGCATTTATTGAGTGAAAATACATGCCGCCAATGATGGGTCTTAGAAAATGTGAATGGATTGAATTTGTAGAATTTGGATTATTTTTCATTAAATCTTATCAATTCTGCTTTCTATTCTATTATATTTTAGTAATCTTATTTTTATTTTAGGATGAAATAAATTTATTTTGAAATTTTAACTAAAATGTGGAATTTTACTATGATGAACTGTAAAATTTATAAAATTGAAAAAATTTTGCTGATAATACAAAAATTTTTGTTAATATTCTTAAATTATAGAATATTTTTACTTATTTGGTCATTTATTGTTTTACTTTTAGAGATAACTTAATAAAATACAAGAAAATCCTAATATAAACAACCTCAGGCAATAAAAAGGGATGTGGCATATTTATTGTTTTATGGTGGTCAGTCATTTCACAGGAAATTGCAGCCAAGCCTACTTTATGCTTGGCTGCAATTTCCTGTGCTTTGCACTGCATGTGGTATTGGGTGTAGAGTATCAACAAATTATCTCAAGGCCAATTAAAGTAGAAAATATTTTAGCACTTTATATGTACGATTGTGAACAAATCACTGATGGCTATTATCATTTTATTTTTGTATATTATTTTTATTTATAAAATATTTGTTCTAGAGTTAATTTCACATACATAGCTTCATGAATTAGCCAAAGACAAAGTAAATATTTATAATTGCTATTCACTTGATTTTCTTTATTCCTATTAAATTAAAACACAGTCATACAAAAAATTAATTATTAAATGATTATTTGTTAGTTTCACATATATATATATATACACTTACATCAAGTAATGAAAGACAATGCCAACAAAATATATGTTTACAATATCTACATTTCATTTGAGCACATCCTTCATTTCTTTCAATAGGAATGTTGCATCCAGGACACTGTTTTATATTGTTTTCAGGTTTTAGTATAAATGATGATGATGATTTTTTATTGTAACTACAAAAAAAAACACAATATATTAATAATTGAATATAATTAATATTAAAATATTTTTATAATTTTTAATTAGTCACAATATTAATATATTTTTTGATGATTAAAAAGCTTTATATATAAATTACTATATAAAAATAAAAAAAGATTTAAAAACATTTATAATATATTATTATTAATAAGTTTATATTATCTTTATCAAAATTTTCATTGTACAAGAAAAAAATTAAAAATTTTTAAATCTTAATGATAATTCATAAAAATTCATTTACTGTAAGAGTAAGATATAAAAGAATGCCATCATTTTCCATGTATTCAGATGTCAATATTAAACATACATACATTCAGAAGAAAAATAATATAGAAAATTCATGAAACTATTATAATAATAATCTAATCAATGATAAATAAATATAAACAAAAATTAATTAACATAATTTGTGTACTCACACAATGATGTCAAAAGATATTGGAATAATTAATTTAAACATGCTTCACTATTTAAGCAATGCAATCTAATACAATCTATTACACAAAATTAGTAAATTAACTGATTATCTTTAAAAATTATTTTATTAATTTTTAAAGATAAAATAATAAAATTAACTATAAATTAAAATACATTATTATATTTAAAATGTATTAGTCAATTACTAATATGCCAAGTTTTTAGTACTTTAAATTAATATGAAATTCAATAAAAGCATATGTAAAAACAATATATCAAAAGTTTTGCTTTAAAAATGTTGACTATTATTTGCAAATGGAATAATATATTATATAACAGGGATATCAAATTATGCTGTATTTGCTCTGTTTGAATTCTAGTAATTTATCAATTTGATTCTTTTTACATTGCTTCAGGATGATACTGTAGAAAATTTTGAATACAGATTTTAAAATATTGAATACAAAAATAAGTGTTGCTATTCAACAACTAAAATGACAGTCTGCTAAGAATCAACCTGCATTTCATATGGAAGACAGATAGAAAGGTAGATGAATAGAAAATGAATAGTTAGCAATTGATGGAGAAAAGATTGAAAAAATAAACAGTGAAGGGCAAACAACAAACAGTATTTTATTATTTTACACCAGAATACATTGTAATTTCATTTCACCTTCTGCATAGCTAAGATGAATAAAATAACTATTTTGCATCAAATGTTTGTGTATAAGGCTAAAAAAACCATAACTGAGCCATATAATTTGTAAATAAAATTATAATAGTTGATTCTCATTATTTGCAGATACCATATTGACATAATCGACTATTCACAAAAATTTATTTGTAACCAAAAATTGATTTCAATGGCACTTTCATACATAGTTGCAGACTTCCACTGAGTGGCAAAAATATTGTTACCAATGTAAACTCTCTCTTTCAATAAAGGAAGTTATTTGTTACTAAACATAGTCTTTGTGTCGTTCTTCCAGAAAAGTCTCATTACCTATCCTTGCTCACTCAACAGATTGCAGGTAGCCAAAAGCCTGTTCATGTTGTCTGCAAGTCCCACAGAAGAATGTAACTCTATACTTGAATGCAGCATCAAATTTAGGCATCTAACTTCCTGTGCATTTGCTTCTTACAATAGATATTTTAAAAGATCTGAGGCAAAAAGTGACACAGACAAGGCTGATGCAGTTTTTCAACACAGTTCTGGAAGACAATGTGTCAGCTACAACATCAAACAACTACCCATCAAAAATAAGATTTTATTTACTACATAGTTAGTGTTCTAAAAAATTAAATAAAGATTACTGTAATTATAATACTGTATATAGTACTGTATACTGCATATACTGTAATTATTTGTAAGTACTATAATATGGATTAAAGTGTCTTTATACAGAAAAACACATGTAAAGCAAGTATGAAAATGTTGAAAGATTTGCAGGACCTAACTCTATATTTCCCATAGGCACAATGGTTCAGAATTTACTAATTCAATATTCATAAAGAATTTACAGAATGTAACTACTGCAACTAATAAAAATCGATTGTATCTGTCAGCAGATTACCAAAACATAGATCAAGCCATCAGTCTGGCACAGCATTGGTGTACTATTTGCAGTTTTCAGTAAGTAAATTCCTGAATTATAATAACATATATAATTCCAATTTTAAATTGGATTTTAAACAATTTTAATGATTAAAATTACATGTAAATAGATCCTAATTCTGCCTAAACAACCTTTGATTGTAACAGAATTATAATAATTTTAAATAATTTAGACTAATGTTAATACCATCTATGAATTAATAATTGAACAACAATTTTTAACTAATTTATCTGAAGAAAAAACTTGCCTCAGTCTATGATAGAATCAGGGACTTTCAAGTTACTGTGCTGTTGTCACAACTGCTAGATCATCAAGGCCAATCTGGTACATTGATTCTTCAGATAATATTATTATTAATTTAGAATTTCTCAATTATAGACATTGGGATTATGCTGAGAGAAATCTTCCTGACCAGGCTTAATCAAGCCATAGGCCCTCTACCACACTAGCCAAGCAACATTTGACTGGCACAGTCAAACTAGCTAGATAAATAAAACAACTATTTTGCATCAAATATTTGTTATCATATGATAGTGTCAGCAAATGTTACTTGATAATGCCAAAGAGAGTCTGTGGCTCATTATTCAACCTACCTGGTCAGGAAGATTTCTATTGGTGTAGTTCAATGTCTATGATTAAGAAATTCTAAATTAATAACAATATTGTCTAAAGAATCATCCTGCAAGATGGCCTTAGTAATCTAGCAGTTATGACATCAAGATGGTAATCTGAGAGTCCCTGGTTTGATCCTAGATTGAGGCAAGATTTTTCTTCAGATAGATTAGTTAAAAATGATTGTCCAGTTATTAATTTATGGATGTCACCACTGTTAGTTTATTTTATAATTCAGAGATGGGACTAATATTAGTCTAAATTATTTGAAATTATTAAAATTCCATTACAATCAAAGATTCTTTAGACAGAATTATGATCTATTTGGTTATTATTCTTTGAAGTTTAGGCCTAAAAATTTGTTACTTTCAAGTAATTCTGTGATCTTATCCAATAGCATCTGTAATTCATATGAGCTTTTAATTGTAGAATAATTTCTAAACGAACTGCCATATTTCCTAGCAACAGTTTGCTCAAATTTAAATGCAAGAGAATATTTTTCTATATTTAGCTGAATCTCAAAATTAAACTTATGTCTTAATTAATGTTGTATTGGATATCCAGAGGCTGAACATACTATACCTAGCATTATTTTTAATACCTGGAAGTCATCTGGAATCAGTTTGGCTCCTAATAAATAGCATTGAGTATTAAGTGGATAAAAAAGTATCAATATCACATTATTAAATTAATTAAAAAACATTAATATTTTACATTTTATATTTTTCAGTTGTAAGAAATAAATAGAATTACAAAAATTTAGCATTAAATCAACACAATCAATAGTATCTAAAATGAAAATTTTAAATGATGAACAGGAAATAATGCTATCAAAATTTTAATATTTAATTTGTAATAAATGAGAGATTTTTAAGAAGCAAAAGCTTTTTGTAAATATTTTGTTTTAATTTAAAAAATAAATAGTCATTTATTGTAATTTCTTAAAAATAGCATTTAATTTCTTTTAGTTTATATTGTATTGAAAAAAGAGAAAAGTTATACAATAGTAAAAAAAGATACAAAAATTACACTTTTTATTCAAATCATTGATAATTTGCATCTTAACTTTTTGTCATTATATTTTCTGAATGCATGTAATCTATTTAAAAAACTTTATTTTGGATTTTCCAAATTTTTTCATTATTTCAAAAATACCATAAAGGGTTATATCTATTAAGCAAAATAATTAGAATAAAAAAGCTACATAATAATTTTATTATTTCATTTAAAAAATGGTTAGGTAAAAGTAGTTAATACATTCATGTCAATTGAAAATGATATTTATAAATGAACAGAGAGAAAGTTTTCATTCTGTACAATAATAATAATTCTATTCCTTTCAAATACTTAAAAATTTTATGATATAGTATTAAAACTAATCTAGATTCCTAAAAATCTGTGATTATATTTTACATAAAAATACAGCAATAAAGGAAAACTGAATTTTTTATTTTTATTTTAATGTGAAAGAAATGCTGACAATATAATAATGAATCTGAAAAATCATATTAATATTAAAAAAGACAATAACTTACAAGTGCTATTCTTTCATAATGTATTTAATGAATTCTTACAGGAAAAAAATTTTTGTCACCTAGCCCTAGACTCTAGGCAATGATTATATAAATGATATTATTATCTACCAGTAAAATTTTATTTTTATATGAAATTTTACTTTATATTAATAATGGTAAAATTCACTGAAGTCATATTTATATGATATTTTGTTATAAATTCTGCTAACAAGAAGTAATAATGGATTTTAATTATAAATATATCTTCTTTATTTCCATCTTCATAGTTACTAACTGCAACATATAAAAAATTGAATAGCAATATAACAGCATGATGCATATTTTTAATAAAATTAAGAAATACATTATAAGTTAAAATAATTATTACCACTTTAAATTTTAAAACATAATTTATTATAATTAATTCTAAACATAAAATTGTGTAAACAAATTCACAATGAAAAATATACTATTGAATAATATATCATACTTAAAGCATTTTTCATCCTCACACATTTTCATAGAGTGCCAATATTCTTTACACAATGAACAAAACATTGTATTACACTAAAAATAAGAAAATGAAAAATTAATAAAATTAACATTATTAATTTTACAAAAATAATGTTATCATACAGAATATAGAAAAATATATTTCATTAATCTTTAATAATAAATCTAAAATACAATCAGATCCTATAAAATTTTAATTTTTGTGAAATTGCCAGTAATATTTAATAATAAATTGCCATTAAATGACAAACTATCATTACATAAAAAAATAATGATCTGAACTGAACAGTATTTACTATATTAGCTATTAAGTAATATATCATTCAGCTAGGCTTCATATTGTCTCCATTAGTTGACTATGTATGGATTTTGTTTACAAATTTCTTTTTATTTTTATAAAATAAAACATGATTTTGTATATCAAAGAATAACAAAAGATATATAGGTAATGTTAACAAATCCAATAAAACATAACAAAAACTATAAACACTCTCAAAATGGAATTTGTCTAAAGCAACTTGGCAAGCATTAAATGAATATGAGTAATTGCTTAGAATAATAAATGAGAAAATTCTGACAAGAGAATATCAACTAAGCATGTTACTACATTAATTCCACTACATCCTCCTGCAATAGATCTATGTTCAAGAAATAATCTGTTGAAGAAAATGGGAAGACTTAATCACATGAACAGAATAGAATCAATACAATATAGTGAAGTAAATAATCATCACAGAGAACACAACAAGCATAATTTCTCATATTCAGAATGAAAAATCAAAACACATTCAATTGAAGTCAGTCATAGAAGTTTTATATGTATGAGATGATAGCAATAACAACAGTTTAGCACAAAAATTTCTTATTGAAAACAATCATCAAATGTAACAACTAATCATCTGAATTAGTTTTAAATGAAATCTTGAAGAAAATATTTAATACCAGAAAAAGAAAAGCATGCATTTGGATTCAGTTATCAGAGCAGTTTCATGCTTATGATTAAGCATGAAACTGCTCTGAAAATAGTAGATAAGGAATTTAAAACTGTCCTTATCTACTATTTTCATCATTGTGGATTAATGTAAATCTCACATCTGTGGAACAATTATTTACTACCATCTTTGTAGATGTTAGCAGATTTGGAGGCAAACCAGCTCTCCACAGCAGTAATGATCTCCTCATTATTGAAGGAACTTCTTTCTCATAAATGCTTTATCAAATTTTGAAACAGAAAGAAGTCTGAAGGTGCCAAATCCAGAGAACATGGGGATGAGCAAGGTTTGATAGCTATATTTGTGCAGAAAACTGAATGTTTCTGCAGTTCAGTGTGCAGGTATATTGTCAGCTAGCAGCAACATATCTTTTTTCCTTGATACAATCCCATAACTTTTGTAGCAAGTTCCTGTGGTATTCTCATTATTGTCAACTCTTTTTATAATCTGTCAATATGATATCTTTGCTGGG
>WUQG02440275.1:0-13637 GCA_011317285.2 Androctonus mauritanicus
GGGAATCTTCAACAAGGGAACTATTGTAGTAACACCTCTCTTTGTGTTTTCTCAACGTTTCTCCACAACAGACGGGCGATAGATGAGGACCACCTGATGCGTTACATCCAGAGCTGCAACTGTCACTTGTCAACAGCACATGACATTTCCAGATAAGAAATACTTACGTGTGATATATCCATACTTTAATATACAAATCATCACTTGCTAATTAATTCTCTTCATTAATAAAATTTGTTTTTAATTGCTTTAATTTATAGCTCTCCCTCAAGTTTTTTTTTTTTTTTTTTTCAATTTGCATGTGATATTTTCTTTTGAGAGTATTTTGATATTATAAAGATTTGAAACGCCGTTTTTTTTTTGTTTAACGATAGAAAATGCAAAATTTTACAATTTTAAATTATTTTATATACTAATATCAATTATTTCGCAACTTATAGATCGACTAAATAGTTTAAAATAATCGAAAGTTTTATTTTATCCTCCTATCTAAAATTTAATTCTAAAAATTGAAATTTTTACTTCTTCCGCTCAAGTTATCAGTCGAAGGCTTTGTATTAAAGAAAATAAACGTGTAGGCTTTCTATCCTACTAAAAACACGGACATTTGGAACTTTATTTGTTCTTGTAAAAATGTATTTAATCCTTATCGTTACTTTAGACAAAAAGAGGCAGAGTCCATAAAAATTGTCGAGTATATAAAGTGGTATCTAAACCAATCACAACTCTTGTCTTGACAGTAGAAGACATAATTTAGTTTTAAAATAGAACAGTTAATGTAAATTTGCGGATTATCGAATGATGCGGCAAGAGAGACAGTCGGTGACCCTGTGCAAACAGTGATAAGGTGTTGGCGAAAAGGATTGTTGTCCGACCTGTCAGCCCTCCTACCTCACCTATTCTCCTTTTTTCGTCTTTGTAACTTCGTTATTTATTGAGATTGTTGTCATCAAACTCTTCAAGCCAACTTCTACTTCGCTATTTTTCAATTTAGAACCGTACCAAGATAAATTAGTGTCCTTAAATCATTATATGGGTTTATTTGGCAACGGCTATAAAAGTTTAAACCAAAATGTTTCTTTTCTTTCACATATATACACATATATATTATAAACAATATCTATAAAGGACAATCAGTAAATCCTTCTGAGATTGTTTTTATTAAGTATATTTTATAGCAGTATCATTTTGAAATATTTATTAATCTTATGAAACTAAAGAATGAATCATTCATTTTTTTTTTTTAATTTTAAAATATTGGACCAAGAGGAGAGTATTTTTCTGTCTGTCTGAAATACTTTGCCTTATAAGAATTTTTATTTTATAAAATAAATTGATTGAATCTTCGTAAAAAAGGGGAAAATGTTTATTTTTAATTTATAAAATTTATATAAGCCTATACACAAAAATAATGGTATGGGAAAATTTTAGATAGAAAATGTTTTCGATCCGATTTTTAATAAAATGCTAAATTTTATTGTATTAAGATGTTAATGTATATAAAAATTCGAAAACGTTACTTTTCTAGATGATAAGCGATATTTTCCGCGTTCGAAATCTTTAAATTGCTGAAAAACGAAACATAAAACTACAACAGCTATAAAACCAACATTTTGTATTGTATATAATTCAAATTTAGAAAGACGGGAAGATTTTTTTAACAATGGTAGTAGATAGATACTCTACTATACAAAACGTAATTCACAGCTTTTACAGGAATGTGTGTAATATTTTATCTAGATACCTGTGTTGTTTTGATGGAGTCGGATGATGGTAAGAAAATAAATTAAAATGTCTCCATATTTTTCGAAAATCCACGCTGTAAATGATGATGTAAGAGTGTGCTGGATGTCACACTAATTGCATCCCTTGGGAAAATATCCTAACAAGAACTTAGCACCGTTTGGCTGACACATAAATTTCGTGTGGCCGATTGAACGTCGTGATTTTTAGTCTACTGTTTCAAAATGACTTGTTGACGCCTCGAAAAGAGAAGACAATTTTACAAGAGGATAGCACCCGAAATATTTTCCCGATTTTACAATCTATAAAAAAGATCTACAATAATTGCTTATTCGATTTTCGAGCTTTTAAAATAAATTGATAAAAGTTTGTTTTACTATATATTTGTGAATTATGATATCTTTTTTTCAATAGAGAAAATTCTTCAATTTTTATAGAATTGCCTAAAAGAGAGTGGCATCTTTACTCGATCCATTCGAATTACTTTCTTAAATAAGTAAAATAGATCCTTTCCAGTAAGCTCTTTCTATTTTCTTCAAAGTTCTTTGTTGTTTACAGAATTTGTTGAAGATTAACTGCCTACCAGACTTAACCCAAATGTCCAAGGAGTTTCTAAGACATGGATATTTTCTCCTGAATTTTCTCAAGTAAAATTCTTCTACAAAGTTTTATGCACTTGATTGTTTTCTCTCTCTTATTAACGATTATTTTATTCTTAAATTAAATTTAAAACATTAAATCATCCTGGATTTTAATTAGAAAATAATTTCACATGATTTTGTGATTGTTTTGTTTCATGTTCCTTTTTTACTATGATACTCAAGTCATTTCTCATAGATCATTCAATCACTTTCACTTAAAAGAAAACAGATTATTTTCATAAAAATTCTGAATGAAGCATCTTTTCATTCATAAATTTGGATAAATGAATAGATAAATATGAAAAATCAAATATTCTAACTATTTTACAGGATTTAAATAATTATAGAAAAGTTTTTAAATAAATGTCAAAAAACAGCATTTATTTAAAAATAATATGTAATTTAAAAAATAATAATATGACAAGATGATGTGTACTTAGGCACCTCCAAATATTACACGAATTCGATCATTGAAAATTTAATCTACAAGTTCTTAGCACCCTCAAAAAAAAAAAAAAAAAAAAAAAAAAAATTCCAGCGACTATTACAAATGAAAAACTAATTAATGGACATTATATATTTTTTATGAAATTAAATATCTTAAATTTATTTAATAAAACTCTTTAGATACTCAAATTGAAATTTCTAGATTTATATGCTCTTTATTCTATTTGTTTCCGTTGAGATGAAAAAATCAAATCCTCACATCTTTCTCCTCTTCCTCAATGTCTTAGGATTTATTCCCCCGAAGAGCAAGAGTAAGCCGATTATAAGGACATGAGGTGACTTATAAATATTTTACTGATACCTCCATTGCTTATATCTGGATAGACTTAAACCAATAGGGCATATGTACTATTTATTTGACCTGTCACCTAAATAGATCTTGACGGACAACACAATTTTCCTTGTTGATACTGTTATACAGGTGTGCTATTGATCTATACGCAGATTATAGGCAAAGTATATGTCGTTTATATAGATTTTAAGGGAATTTCTAGTAAAATTCCTATTCATAACTATATTTTAACTGTAAGGATATATATTATATGATATACGAAGTCGAAAGTTTCTTCTTGGATTTTAAATAATATTATTTATAAATTAAATAGTATATAATTTTGTTTAAGAATAAAAATATTCTATTATTTATAAAAATGATAGTTAACGATTTACGAAATGTTGGTCATCAATCATTTTTGTGTAAACTGAGATTTTCAAGTAAATAAATTGTTAGTAAACTGAAAGGCTCATAAATTTGCTTGAAGTTTACTAGAAGTAAATATAAGTAAGAACGACTTTACAGTAAATAAGCGTGAGCTCGTAGGTTAGCTTTACTTCATATGAGCTATAGGTCAGTTTTACTTAATAGGATTGTTAGCATTTTCCACTAATGTTATCTGATAAACAATTTAAAGTCAGTTTATTTTTAACTTGGGAAATTGCTGACTTTCTTTGTTTATGTAAACTTAAATCCTGTATGTGTTATTTAGTACATTCGTAAGCTAAATAATTTTAAGCTTAACTTCTCAGTCGAAATTTGGAGTTAATTTAATGCACTGGCCGCAATCGGAATCGTCAATGCATTAACATAAAATGCAGTGGAAGTTTGCTTTAACAATCCTAAAGTGTGGGAACCTCGACATCGGGGTTAGTTTGCTGCACGTGGTTAACGTGTTTACAATCTATTGTTCTATGAGGACGAATGACGGTAACCGCAGTCGATCTGCCCTTCTATTATATAGAGACAGAAAAGAGCACGTTACCAAGGCAACCAAAGACACGTGTACGGTCATGTGACAGGAGAAAAGCGCGGGAACCAACAGAGAGTCAACAAAGAGTGGGTTTAATAAGGCAGAAAATAATGCTCTTGATACCGTCAAGATGATAAAAACCTATTTGGAACCGATGAAGCGTTGTTAGCGTTCCGACTAATTTGGACATTCGGCGACAACGGGGCTGGTGATCCATGCACCATTTGTAAGTCAAATAAGGCAAAGCTTTCTTCTTTACTTGCTGGAGTATAGGGTGACAAAGTGACGGCGGTTGTTCACTTCAACTGACATCTTGTTCTCTCTCTTTCTGAACATATTCTCTCTCTGTTTGTTTAAATCTGATCTCTGCGTCATCAATAGCTATAAATGATGGCTGAATCATTTTCCTATACAGTCTAGCCACTTGATGGTTCCTGTTCTCTAAACCTCACATCCGCTGGCCTTTCCGTTAATGGAGAGCAACCACTTGTTTTATTGTTGCGTTAACTTTATCGTTCCTCTCTTAGTTCAGAATTAATCAAACCTTTCCAAATTTACGTAAAGTAATCGAGATGATAATGCGATATTTTGCAAAAATGAACTGTAATGTCATCGATCATTTTTATAGCAAGTAATAATGCTTAAAAATTGAAATAAAAAAATAGTGTGATGATAACACTAATTATAGTCACACTATTTTTCTTTCAATTTTTAAATATTCTAATAGGAAATTCCGTTTTCCATTGATTAATATCTATCTTTAAAATTAATGTATTGATCTACTTTATAAAAAAATTTTTTTACAGTAATCTATTTTAAAAATTAAGTTTTTACGGGGAAACTATAACATTAATTTATAACATTATTTAATTCAATTTTCCATCTCTAAGTACCCTTGTCCGATAGCTATAGGCAAATTTTATTGTATCAATATGATACAGGAAAATTCAATTTATAACAAACTCTAACATAACATAAAGAACATAAATAATGAACTTACCAATTTTCTTCTGGCATTTTGAAATTTTCCACCATAATCGAAACAACAAAATGCGATAAATTGCATATTTTCCCTATTTTTTAATCTTTTTATAAAATTGCGTAGAGACGAGCATTATTCGTAGAGCGTCTTACATGATTACTTTATCAAAACTGGCACACGACGATTTGTGGATTCAAGTCACAACGGGAATATAAGCTTACTAGCGATTATAAAACTCTTCCCCGTCTCTTGCAGTTCTGTTTCGCATCCTATTTCAGTCATTTATATTGCTTTTTGTATGAGATTTGAGTCACTTCTATTGATCCATCAAAAATTTAGCTTTCATTAATTTTTAGTATGAATACTAAATATATTTCTTTACATAGGCCTATTTTTAATTCCTTACTTATCCCACTATTGACAAAAAAAAAAAAAAAAAAATGTAAGTTTAATTTGATATTTCTTTATACATACGTTTCCTTTTTTATCGTTTAATATAACTTATATATTAATAAATATTACTGTAATTTGTAGCGTTTTTGATTACGAAAATCAAATACTTTTAGGTCTGAACCCCTGTAACACAAGAGATCCATCAAATCGCCGTTTCTGTGCAATTAAATGCGAGCCTCCACCTTCACCTTTGACTCCTTCTCCCAGTCCGGCTCACACATGGGACACCAGTGGAAGTCCAACAGGTCCAGGGCCGGGACAGAGACGAGGCAATCTGCAACTTTGGCAGTTTCTAGTTGCTCTTTTAGACGATCCTGCAAATTCTAATTTCATAGCTTGGACTGGTCGAGGAATGGAATTTAAGCTCATTGAACCAGAAGAGGTAAACAGGCAAAAAGAAAATTCTCCGATTTCACATATTCATTCTTATGTAACTTTAATAAATAGTTGGATTACAAGAAAAGAAATAAATTAATTATTGTCTTTTTTTTCTATATTTAAAAAAATACGCTTGCGCGGTTTGGATAATTCAGTAATTCGATACTTAACAAGTAATAGATATTGCTTTTCTAACGAAAAATTATCCTTATCTGTGCAGGCCGTTGGATCGCTTACAAATTATAATTACTTAGTATAATTAATATAATTTTCAACCATTGTTTTTTCTTACGTAACCAATTATTCAATTTTCTACGTGTAAAAGATATTAATTTCAATACGAGTTGCATCCAACCATTTTCAGGTAATTTCTTTTTTGTAACAATTTTAGGTAGCTCGTAGATGGGGTTTGCAGAAAAACAGG
The DNA here is from genome assembly GCA_011317285.2 of Androctonus mauritanicus. Lineage (NCBI taxonomy): Eukaryota > Metazoa > Arthropoda > Arachnida > Scorpiones > Buthidae > Androctonus > Androctonus mauritanicus. The sequence goes on from WUQG02440275.1 coordinate 6,376, forward strand.
CCTGCTATGAATTATGACAAGTTGAGTCGTTCGCTTAGGTATTATTACGAAAAAGGCATTATGCAAAAAGTCGCAGGTAAGCATAATTTAGATTAAAACAATATTTCTCGAAATTTTTAAATAAACGGGAAATTTTTTAGAATAATGATTTTAAAAACTCGATTAAATAATTCCAGTTCTCACATTGAGAATTGTTCTGTTTTCTAAGTGACTGCCACAATTTTTTAGGACGATATCTATTATTTTTAATAAAATTTCAAAAATTATTCTAAAAATTATAATTCATCTATTTGATATTTTGCTTATTGTAATTTAATGAACATTAAATAATTCAAAGTATAAAAGTCATTATAATGATTCTTAATCTCATTATATACAGTACAGTACTTGCATATTACTTCCAAACTATATAACTGTTTATGGTTGTCTACCATGTATTATACTGTAAACCTATAAATTTTCATAAGTTAATTTGCAGATTTTGAGAGAAAAGCAGTAATGATTTACTAAATATTACAAAAGATCCACATTTTATTTAAAAAAATAATTATTTAATAATGTATTCAGCATAACTTTTTTTTATTTTTTTATATTAGGTGAACGGTACGTCTACAAATTCGTCTCCGATCCGGACTTGCTGTTCACTCTAGCTTTCAAAGAAAGCCCTAAACAAAACTTAGACATTTATCAAGGAAGTTATACGCAGCACCAATTGACTGAACCGACAGTGTATCAACAGCGATCCAACGAGCAAGCAATGACTAACTGTCAGCCGGTGTCATCTAGTAGTAGTGAAGCTGAGTACCAACCGTTGACGTGTCTACAGGACTTGACAAGTCGATCGCATTCTAGCATGAGCGAAGTCACCAACAGACTGTCGATAGAGGGATGTGTCTTTTGAAGTAAACAGAATAGCCAACCGTACCTCTTTTCACCTCTGGGAACATGTATAGGAAATCAGCTATTGGTCCAATGGTTTTCCCCTCCAAAAACGATCACTTCCTGCTTAGATACGGCTCGAAGTATCTTCTATTCTATTCTCTAAGTTTGTCACACTTTTTGTAAATAGTGAATTTTATGTATTTCTTCAATGGAGTGAATAGCTTCATTAAATATCTGTACATCAATAGGAATTGTATAATTCTAGCTAGTAGTGCTTTATTTAAGCACATTATATTTGTTTTTGGCATTATTATTATTATTATTATTATTAAAAAAGAATATTTATGAAATGCTCAAAATAAAAAAATCATTCGTTTAGTCTTTTACGTTTTTTCCCCCCCCCACAAATGTTTACTATCAGAGTCGTCTGGTTTATATCAGGAAAATTGCTATTCTCAAGAGATTCATATATTATGGCCAGCATACAGATTCTGCTTTTCAAATTTCGACCTTCAGCTACGTCAAAATATCGGGCAATGTCGTAAATTTCGAAAACTAGAACTATTAAACCTTAAACTTGACTGCAGGTCACATACTGTAGCAAATGTGTAGGCTACAGATATGAAACCGTGATTCCGATACATTAAAATTTGCCGTGCTTCAAATTAAACTATTCTATTCAAATAATATTTAAAGCGAGAATTTATCAATAATCTAATGTTAAAATCATCAATATATAAGCTAATCGCTTTTAAGTGCCAATTTTGAACAAGAGCATCGATAAAATTAGCTTTATAAAATCGACTCTCGCTCATTTTCAATAATAGATGGCGACACTATAAAATCAATTAAATTTTTTCATTTTTAAAGGAAAATTAACTACAAAATTTTGTTTAAAAATTATATATATCTGTATATTATTATTATTAAATTACTATTAAATAAAGATTTACATTAACAAATTTGGAGGCGAATCTTAGGTTAGTAGGTTACTTAAAGTTCGATTGCGTGCAATTATGCAATTAAAATATTGAACGGACAATCAAGGCTGCTCATCAAGGTCTATTTCCAGATGCCCATTTAATTTTACAAACAAAACAATTCTCGAATATAAATATTTTGTCTCAATCTGCTGAACAGCCTTTTACTTTTCTAGGTAATATAATTGTTTGTTGATCCACATCAACTTCTCTTCATTTTAAAATAATTTTTATCCGGAAGAAAAGTGGAGATTTTCGGAAATGTCCTTGAACTTGATGGAAAAATGACGTCAACCACCTACAATATTTGTTTTTTTAATCCATTTGAAGATGTAAAAGTGGATGAAGTATTCTGTATCTTCCTTTTTGATCGATACTTGCCATGGCTAAAGTACTACAACTGCTATTAGCTTTCTGTTGCCAACTTCTATGCAGCTTTGCTTGCAAATATGCTAGACTGAATTATCAACACACTATGTGCATTTATCATGCACGCGCCTGTCCAAATAGTCAACTATTAAGTAAGTATATTTAATTAATTTGTACATTTTTAGAAATTAAAAAATTTTTGTTTCCTCTTGAATTGTATTTTTTAGGAAGTGGAGGTCTTGCTCACAAAGATAAAGCACTCATTCTCCGTGTCCACAACCAGATCCGTTCAGCGGTAGCAAACGGATGGGTTTCTGGTCTACCAGCAGCTGCTAATATGAGAGTGATGGTGAGTTTACTATTAATAGATTAAAAAATAAATATCAATCTTCATAAACTATCCCACTTGAATTTTTTAGATGTGGGATAATGAATTGGCACAGATAGCTCAGAGATGGGCAGATCAATGCACTGAAGGGCATGATCAGTATAGAAACATAGGTAATAATTTTTGACAAATTATCTTTAGGCAGTAATACATAGGCAATAATTTTTGACTTAAATGTACAATTATTTTAATTTCTTATCTATTAAACTGGAAATATTGGTGTAAAATTTTTAATTATAAATTTGTGCACATACTACCTGTTAAGGGCGATTTCCTGTTGGTCAGAATGTAGCTCTTCAATGGACTTACACTCACAAAGATCCTAAATGGAAAGATAGACCAGATTGGATATCAAATATCAATTTATGGGCAAAAGAATATACTGATTATGGATTTCCTCAAAATTATATAAACCCATTTCGATTTAACAGCAATGTTGGCCATTATACTCAAGTAGGTTGTAATAATTTTATCTTTATTTGCAAATAAATGTTCTTGTAAGAAAAAAATTTTTTACAGATAATATGGGGGAATACTTATTTAATTGGTTGTGGCTATGCTTATTACAAACATCCATACAAAGGTTATACTAAGATTTATGTTTGCAACTATGGTCCTGGGTAAGTGGGTTTAAAATAAAGTCAATTATTTTCTCTATATTTCTAATATTTTTACTTAATTTTAGAGGAAATATTATTGGAGGAAAGATGTATGAGAAAGCAAAAGGAAAAAAAAAATGTACTAATCCAAGATTAGTAACCTCTAAACAATATAAAGGGCTTTGTGGTAATTTGTTTTATAGTTTTAACTAAAATTATATTTTTGATCATCTTAAAAAATTTCTTTGAAAAGAATTTTGATATAGTTATTGAACAACTGGTAGTTTAAACTTGAATAAATAATATATAGATGTTCAAATATTTTCTTAAAGGATTAAAATATATTTTTTCTTTCATTATTTTAAATATCAATAAAAAAAAATTTTAATTGGATTTTATAAAAATTATACAGATAAAAATATTTTTATTTTTGTTCAGAAAAACGTTTACATTACAAAAGGATTAGTCCTAAGAGTTTTAAATCAATCACAGGAAGAAATAAACAAGCAAAAATAACATGGCATCATTTCCAATCTAAGCAATTACTTAAATAAATTCTTTACCAAAGCAAAATTTTAATTTTCACATTTAATTTCAAAAAGTTGTAAACTATTATGTATTTTACATGGCATGAAATGTGTATGATGAATAATTTTATAATACCATTTATTTCAAATTGTAAAATTGATGATTTTAAAAATAAAATATTGTGATGCATATAATTGTTTTTGTTTAATTATCAAACAAGATTATATATATATATATACTATTTATTTCTGTACATTTTTTATACAGGATTTTACATTAACAGAACCTTTGTGTGATCCCAAGTTACAAATATTTCTTTGCAAATAGTTTAACTGATAAACACATCATATTGTATTTAAAAAAATTATATCAAAATAAAATTTTTCCTATTATAATATCAGCATATTGACAATTTTAATAAGTACTATCAAAATTATTAAATTATAATACTTAAAACATTATTATTATTTTCTATTTTAAATTTAATATATAACAACAATTAAAACATTTCAATTTATCACAATAAATTATTCATAAATGTTGATAATTTTTTATATATATATTAAACTTTTTGTATGGAATGTATCAATAAAAATCAACTACAAATATATATTTCATCTATAAATTTTATATTATTTTCAAATAACTAAGGTTTAAAAGCTGTTTACAAAATTTATAAAATAAATATTTACAATAGTAAAACAAAATACAATTATGAAATTTTAAAAAAATTAAATTATAGGAAAAAATAGAATTATGTATGTATAAAATTGCTCATTTGATTAACAGTCATTGAATTTAATATCAAATTAGACATAATGCAAAAATTAAAGTTATTATTTATTAACAGCAACAAATCAAGAAAATTTAAATTGTATATTATAGATTTGAAGCAAGAATTCCAACTAGTTCTATTTTGATAATTCTAAATATCATATATATGTTGGTCAATTTTATTAGATTCATCTGCTATTGGTAACTATTTTTCAAAAATAGTATTTAGATGAATAATACAATGATAAATTATAGAAGTATATAATTAGATGGAATGTAATTTATACAGAAATGAATGTTAACAACTTTTAACTATTAAATTTATGATACTGCAAATTGAATGTTACAATATTTCAACAATATAACTTTAATAATGTGGCACTTTCTCATAGTAATTTTAGAATATATACATTTTTTTTAATTATTTTCACAAAGGTTCTGTTTTAATGCAATTATTTGAATTCCTGTTAACATTATCAGGAATGTTTTCTTCCTATATTTAATTCTATTTATTAACTTATTGAAAATTTACTTTGATGTTTTGGTAAAAATAGACCAAATTTTGATTCAATTCCTGAAATAGTTGAAAGTGCTAAACGGTAACCACCAATGTGATCTGAATTATGTGACCGAATATCACCAGCTTGAAGAGGAACCTTTGACTGAGAACCAGTTGGTCGACTGTAAAGACAAATATTGAATTATTAGAAAAATTTTAAAAAGTTTTAATAATTTTATCAATCCAAAACTAGATATAATTTATGACTGACTGAATTGATGACAGTATTTCATGAAAATAAATATTTTCTTATAACAGACATCAAATTAGAATATCTTAATTTTATATTTATGATTTTTGCCATTATTTACTTACCTTCCACCAAAATCAATATAAAACAATCTCTGAAGAATCTCATAAGTTAATAAAGTAAATCCAAATTGAGGAGCAGAACGAAAGACTCTTGCTAAAAAAAAAAACCAGACATTAAATAAATACTATATTGGATCAAAACATCAAACTAATCTTAAAAACAATTCTGTAAATATTTTCACTTAAAATAATTGAATATTTATTTATTATTATTTATAATATGTATAGAAATATTTACCATAGCCATCATCAGTTGAACTGAATATTGATATATTTTTAGGATACATACAAAATACAAAAATAATGTCACGACTAGTTGGATAAGTGAAACTTAATAAATATCAAATTATTATAAATAAATTATGGAATATTAATCGTAAATAAATAAAATACACAAATATAAATTATTTGTAAAACTAACAGAAATGCAACAAGGAATTCTAAGAGAATGGAAGATGTGATATCAAATTGTTGATTGTGTTGCATAAACCATTTCAACATAGAGTATTAACCTTCTACATGGAAATGATTACAAGTAATTTTCTTTGTATCTATATTTTTGTATTATAAATTAGGATTGTTCTTATTAATAGCAGTAAAGTTTTGTTGCAATCCTTCAATTTCATTAATTTCATACATGTAGCCTTTGTACTATTATTAGGAATGTTTATTAAAATTATGGCATTATTCCAATCAATGCTAAGTTATATTCTAAGAAATATGAAGACATCCATAATGATATTCTGACTATACAGGCTTTGCTATAAATACTATTTGAAAAATTTAATATTTATCAGACATCACATATCTAACAAGTCAACATTATAAATTTTAAATAATGGTATAAATTCTATTCTCAGAATAAATCATACCAATATTCTGTTCAATAAATATTAGCTATGATAAAAACATTTTTGCAATAGATCAGAGTATTTAATTCTATGTAGATATGCTTAATTAATTTCCTTGTTATATCTAATGAATTTTACTCATTATATTAAATATTACTTTAGTTCATTATTTGAAAAAAGAATAATATAATGATTATTAATTAAATTATGTAGTAATTTTATCATTTTTCATCTTTTCCATTACAAAATGAAATAGAGTAGAGTATGTATAAAATATATCAGTTCATTGTCAGCACAATATTTTATATAAACAATATCTAATTTGAATGAAATTTAATTCTTTAATAATTTTTAATATTTTAATCTGTTGTAAATAATCAAAATCAGACTATCATCAGTACATTTTTATTAAAAATGATGTTACAAAGCTGTAGAATTTTTCTAATTTGTCTTGTTTAGTCATTAAACTTTTTTTTATATTTATTTTTTATTTAAACAGTAAAAATACAATATCAATCATATTCCTAATAATAACAATTATATCCTAAATAATATATATATAAAATCTTTATGGACCATATATGTATATAATAATATCCCAGAGTTACATAATAAATGGGATCAGGAAGCATAATGTAAGTTGAAAATTATATAAGTCATGGTACCTACAAATTTCCAAATCTAATTTCAGGTACATATGTATTAAGTTTTTAACTGGTTCTTTATTAGCAAGAAAACAGCAAATTATAAAAGTTTATAATATGCAGTTGTAATTAAGGACTCTATTAATCAACAAATCAGCAAATGAAATATATACACGGTGAAACTTACTTTCTACTGCTTTTTAACTACTATTTAGATTGTTCATATAAATGAAGCACTATACCTGCTGTGTAGTGCTTCATTTATCTGAACAATCGAAATATATACATATACAGTGCCTGCTGCTTTATAAAATCACTTCTGTCCGAACCTTTTTGATTTTATTAACCGGCTGATTTTAAAAAACGGCGATCTAAA
>WUQG02440286.1:0-13636 GCA_011317285.2 Androctonus mauritanicus
CGGTACAATTTTATCTTACTGCAAAAACACTGAGAACATCACACTGCTGATTCCAACCTGCGTCTATATGCCATAATCAGTAGACAACACCGCATTGACCAATATGACACAATGCAAAAACTCAACACAACTCAAATCAAGCATCAACCTAGGTTTCATATTTAGGTGAAAAAAATATATTTATTTTTCATTATTATTAATTAAGAATATTTTAATCCATTTGCTAGTAATCAATAAATGTTTATTATATTTAATTAAAGTAGATTAAAAAGTAACTAAAATATTGTTTAAATAATGAAAAAATAATAATTATTTAAAATCTGTACTGCAAAAATAACTATAGACTATAAAAAAATTTCATCATAAGCAAAATCAAAACTTTGAAATCACATGCTTAATATCTAGAAATCATATTGCATGTCATCCTAACAGTGTATGACATCATTGTTAGGATGATCCACTCATTTTAAAATATGATCAAAGATTTGAATACAATAATTTGACAAAATACAATGTAAGAGAAAATGAAACTTTAAATGGTCTCTTGGAAGCTGTGTGATGTAGATATATTATTCTAATGGAATTTTTACTGTGATAATTCAACATGAATTTTTTTAAAAAAGAAAACAGTTATTCAATAACAACAATAAAAAGAAAGTATTTTTATGTAAATTATCAAAATTTAGTACTATTCATTAAATTGATATTTTCTGAAGCCATGTCATCCTAATGATAATGTTCACTGACTCTCGCTTCAGAATAAAGCAAAATTTTACTTTACCTGAAGCAGTTGAACGTATCACACTATCGATTCCAACCTGCATTTATATAAGTGCATCAGATAGGCAATGCCACACTGCCTGATGCACAATGCAGAAATTCTTGACAATAATCCAAGCATCTTATGTAGACATGTTGCATTGAATCACTTTGAGTTAAAGTAAAATTTTATCTTTTAAATTGAGATACTGGTGTTTGTATTATTATAATTTATTTTATATATAAAGTTTCAATAAAATATTTTTTTTGACAAATGATATTAATATATTGGTAACTAAAAATCAAAGATCACATAATTTATTGGTTTCAAATTTCTATTGAATTTTAAGTGCTAAAGTCGGGGGTAAGCTTATACACGGGTTTTGCATTTTTACCGATTTTCAAACTTTGAAGTCGGGATCGGCTTATATTCGATATATATGGTATCCAATTCAATATTTTTTAAAATTTTAATTTAGGCAAAATATTCTTGTTATATTTTTCTTATATCTTTTATATTTTTAAGCAGTAAATATTATTTTTTGTTGTAATATGAAATAAATTACACTTTGATTGTTTTTATGAGATGCAATTTTGCTTATAATTTGTGAGAGAAAAATAATAGAATTAAAAAAATTAAACTTTTAATAACAACTTAAATTTTGAAGGAAGAGAAAAAATAATTTATCAGGATTTGATTGTATATATTTTTTAAATGAAATTTAATAATTCTATATTATATTATATAATAAGAATTCATATAAAATTTTCACAATTTTAAAGATTTCGTACAATGTTTTATGTATTTTATTTTATTTCAAATTTTATTTCAACAGCATTTTTGTTTGTTGTATATTATTATTTTTTTACGAAATTATATATACATAAATGACATATTAATTATCCAATTCAAATTTTTCTCCATTGATCAACTTTTACATTGAGCATATTTCTATACTTCAGAAAAATAAGGCTTCATTGAAAACTTCTCACTTACAAACTTTAATGTTTTTAATTTATTATAATAATTTAACAAAATAAAACTTATTCTTCATTAATAACAATAATTATAAATAAATTATGATTTATATTATTTATTTTCAGAATTTGTAGTAATAATCTTATTTAATATTTTTTAGAAATTAAAAATACATTGCAAAAAAATACAAAATAAAAAACAACACTAGCTTAATCAAATCATATGTTTCATTTTAATTCTATTCAGCTAATGTTGATTTTTATTCTGTGTGTGAATCAGAACTGATGTAATTATAAATTCTAATATAAAAAAAATAATAATATAATTTACTTCTACTTGGTCTGCTTTATTTATATTCTTATTATTTCTCAATATTAAAATAATATTTATAAGATATTACTTAATAATATTTCTAATAAATTTATATTAGTAACAATTCTTAGAATTAATAATTTAATATTGAAATTTGCTCATAATATTAAAACAAACTTTTAAAATGTTTGTTTAAAAAATAAATTTTCAAAATTACGAAAAAATTAATAATTTTTATTTGCATATTTTAGATAATTGTATAAAAATTTAAATCATAGTATTTTAAGGAATATCTTAATTAATATGTTTATATAACATCTAAGTATACTTAAAAAAAAAAATAGAAATAACTTTACATAAATTATTTCAGACAACTTTTTGACAAATCATTTCATCATATAAATTCATTATTTCATTTTAACCATCATCATGTATTAAAATATATGATGATGGTTAAAATTTATTATAAATTAAATTATATAAATCTTGAAACATTAAATTTGATAAACTTTTACAAATGGATCATTTAATTTATTGTATTTAAATAATCAGATTAAATAAATAAATAGAAACTCTTAAAATAATATAAGCATTAAATTAAACAGATTGTCATAAACATAAAATAATTACAATAAAATAATTTAAAAAGATCAACTGTATAAATTTTCAAAAGTTTAATTTGCATTTATCACTCATCAACAGTATTTATTATATTTAGAAAATATTTTAAAGTATAGTGAAGTAATTTGCAATTATGATGAATAATAAACTCAGAATTTTTTTACTTTATGTAGTTAAAATTTTAACTTATTGTATTTTCTAATATATGATTTTAAAATAAAATAGTCTAATTATTGTTATATACTTTTATGTAACAGAAGACAGAAAATGTCATTCACTAGTAATTGAAAAAATATAGAAAACAAAAGTAGAATCATAATGTATGCAATATGAACTTCTAAAACAATGAGATTATCATATTTAAAATTAGGCATGATATAATACATTGGTATTTTCAGATTCTTTATTTGATTATAGTAATAAATAAGCATGAATCAAAAAATCAATCGAGATTCAACAAAAAAACAGCTCTTACTACAGTCGTAAAGAGAAAAATATTTAATTTTCTACAAGAATACACGGACAAACGCTTTCAATGCATTTAGTATCCTCCTCAGGTCTGCAAAGAAAAATAGAATCTATTTTTCTTTGCGGACCTGAGGAGGATACTAAATGCATCAAAAGCATTTGTCTGTATATTCTTGTAGAAAATTAAATATTTTTCTCTTTACGACTGTAGTAAGAGCTGTTTTTTTGTTGAATCTTGAAGTAAAGTAAACTGCAGTATAAACTAGAATGGATGATGTCAAAAAATCAATTAAATCTCTAAACTATGAAAATAGTATATATGACAATTCATATTATTACAAACAGTATTTAGGGCAATTTAAAGATCAATTAAAACTAACAGTTGTTTGAGGTACTAAATGAATGCTTTCCAATAATAATTCATTATGTTTTTTAAAGTTATATAATGTGAAAGTGTAAAAATAATTTACCTGTTCAAAATATTTTTCTTAATTTAATTATCTATTAATCTGAGAGAGAAATGTTTTGATTTAAGTCAATTATATTGGATATTCTTTTAGTAATATAAAATTTAATATTGAAATACTGGAATAAAATTATTTAATTCCACATGAATATTAATTTTAATAATAATTATAAATAATTTATTAGAGATAAAATGAGCAAATTTCAAACAATTAAATTTTCTTAATTTAATATTTTTAATTTTTCTATTCATTTGTTAAAATAGAATGTGTGAGAATGTGATATGAGTGCACGATTTTCCCTTATTTTTGTTTAAATCATTAACATTTTTTTTTTTTTGTTAGTCATTCAGGTAAGTGATGATAAATATTAGTCTATATTGTAATTATTCTATGTTGCTACAAATATGCTATTAGATTTAGAAAAAATTATGCTTTATGTTTACTTGTATAATTATAATTATTCACAAGTATATCATTTTAGTGCTTACAGCACAATATTTTATATTTCATATGCTTTTTTCACTGATATTTTAAATCAGGTCATTAAAATCACATGATTTTATTGCTTTTCTACAACTGTTATATAATACATTTATGAAATATTTTTAGCAAATTTTTGTTAATTAAAATGAAAATGTAAATAAATATAAAGATTTTGAAAAATTTTTTTGAAAAATTTATATCTTAAACTGTTTTATTGGTTTTCTGAAATAAATTTGTAAATACTATACATTTATTTTCTATCTTTTGCAAAAATTACAATAAAATGATGTTTTATTAATTAGTTACATCATGTTTTTTGAAGAGCATATAAATTTTATAATTATCATATACAAAATGAATATAAATTTTGAAAAGAAGTGAATCTGAAGAGTATTCAAATAAATTACATATTATTCATATTTTTAAAAGGTTTCAAAAATTTAATTATGTTTTTGAATAAAAATAATTTAATTTGTAAAGAAAAGAGAATCATTTCAATAATTAATGTACTTCATTATGAATTAACTTTCATGAAAAATCATCTTTAACTTTCAAAAATTGCTTTACAAATAGCATAGGAAGTTATTTTGTTAATAACTTTCATAACTGTAATAAATTGGGAAGAGCACTTAAAATATCACAGTATAAATCATTTCTTCATTTTATTTTTAGTGTCATAGCTTCTTATGTTTTGTTATGCCTGCATGTATTTTGTTATGAAATCCTGCTTGCAGTAAAAAATATTTTATATCATTACTGCATTAAAGAAGATATCAAATCATTTAAAATAACAGCATTTCATTTCCTATCTTCATATACCCAGTGTGTTTGGTTGAATGAGAATTGTGATTTTTATGCAACCAAACAAGATACCTGAGTGGCAGTATTCACACCTTTCAGAACATGAGTTGGAGAAGCAAGTCATTCCTTCTGATCAAGATGATTCCAGTTCTCAAGATCATACTATAGAAGAACAGATTTTTGTGAGTGAAAAAGATAAGATTGAAGATTTAATAAGTGATACTTCTGTTTCACATCTTCCAAAAGAATCTTTAGAACTGGTATTGGATAAAGTTTTTGTAGAAGATTTAAAAGATATAAAAAGTCAAAAGAAAATTCTCTCTGATCAAAAAATATCTAAATATAACATACAAATTTCTACAGATGTTTATAAAAAAAACATAACTAGAGAAACAGTAACTAGTGACATTAAACAAACAGAAAAATCACCTGAATTTGTGAAACAGACGGAAAAATCACCTGAATTTGTTAAACAGACAGAAAAATCACCTCAATTTGTTAAACAGACAGAAAAATCACCTCAACAAGTTGATCGTGGACTCAGCCCGATTGCTGTGTATACTGCTTATCCTGGTGATATTAGACGGGAAGGAAGTGAATTCTTTATTAAAACTTATGATGCTCCTACTATGCAAGAACCTACTACATCTTATTTAGGTAAATCTATTAAAGAAAATGCTAATCGCAGCAGAAGTATCTCAGCTGTTAATGAAGATTTTCAGCCTTTAGAAATAATACTTGATCGTAAAGTTGTTGATACAGAAGAAGGTAGAGCAACTTCTGAAAGTAAATTAACTTTAATGAATCCATCAGTAGCAAAAACTCTAGATATTCATTTTAAAACAGAATCTCATATCAGAATTACTTGTAGAACTAAAGATGCAATATCACCAGAACAAATTCTCTTTAATACAGAAAAAGAATTAGCAGCAGAATCTGAAGATCTTCCAGTTATGCCGGTAGTACAAACAGATCAAGCATTAAGTCCAATTAATATTGAATCAACTTTTAAAACAGAAGTTGTTAAATCTCCAAGTCTTACAGAAGAAGATATATCAAAAGGTATTGGGTTGCAAGAGAGTTTTGAATTGTCAGAAGAAATGTTTGAGAAGTCAGAAATTGCTACAAGTCCCATGTCTGATCATCTTTTAGATACAGGAGTTGGCACTGAATCACCAGTCACAACAGAAACAGCAAGTAGTCCCTTTCAACTTGAAACAAAATCAGTTGCTGTGAGTCCTCATGATTCTGCTACTGATATGTCATTTCCAAAAGAAGATTCATCTACACAAACAACACTAGTAGATACTGTATCTGCTCACACAAGTCCAATAGACTTATCATTATCCTTTCAAGAAGCTCTTTTAGATCAACAAATTCAATTAAGTATGGCAGGCTTTGAGAGTCAGGATGAAATGGATACACCTGGAACAGAAATATTAGAAGAGGAAGAAGTGGATAACAAACTTTTTCAAGGACATACGTCAGAAATACAAAATAAAGAATCATTATTAAAATCAGAAACAATTTCTGATCATACATCATTAAATATATCTGAACAAACTGACAAAAAATCAATAACTTCTGATAAAAGTTTCAAGAAACAGATAGATATATCAAAGAAAGATGAAATAGTTTCTACATCTTTAATTAAAGAAGAGAAAATTACAACAGGTAAGCATAAGAAATAACTTTAATTAAAAAAAGGTAACATGGAAAGTCAAAAAAATGTGAAAGCAAATAAGAAAATCATTTTTTAGAAAAGATTTCAGTTTATAAATCGTATTTCTACATATAGCACTTAAAACAGAATAAAAAATTTCTTATATAACAAAGTTTTTAAATTACTTTGAGAATAATTAAACTTGTAGCTGATTATATATACACACACACTGTTTATATATATATAAATACAGTATAGACTAAATTTTAATAGAGTCAATTTGTTTTTTTTTTTTTTCAAATATCCACGAATGTATTTATGATATTGACTTTTATGAAATATCTTTAAATGTGTGTATGTATATATATATATTTTTTTTTTTTTTTAAATATTATTTCAAACCAAAACTAGTGCTGGGGATTCTATGATTATTAAAGAAATTTCATAAAAAATTGATTTGATCACATCTTTTAAGATTTTTCTAGTAGTCTTCAAAATATTCAAAAAGGATAGGAATTAACTATTACCTGTTAAGAAATTTAATTGAATTAATCTTAAGCTCTTGAGTATTTTATAGATATTTTGTAAAAGTTTCATAAATACTTTGTTTTTACAGTTATTATAATTGATAGCAATCATTTTTTAAAAAACTGATTAATAAACAAATTTAATAATTAACAACTTCAACTAATTTAAATCCATGTATCATTAAACCTAATTATAATTTCTCAAATATTGTATTTTTATTATAATTCTGCATAATTTTCTGAAATTGATTTTAGTTTCTACAATAGAATACAAAAACAGAGTCAAATGTATTTAATAACTAACTATTAATAATTAGAATGCATTAATGAAACAAAATTTAAAATATTTAATAAAGTCTACAAATGCAGTACATCAACTATAAATTATAATTCACTAATACAGTAATAAAATCTTTGATTATCTTAAATTTCAAATTCTGTTACTCATAAAAATAACACATAATTCAACAAGCATTTTAAGAAGAAATATTAAAATTTTTTATTAATAACTGTATATTTATTAATGATAATTTTAGTATTCCTGCTTAAAGTGCTATTGAATTATTTGTAAAAACCAGTAAAATTTAATAATATAAAATTTTCAAAATTAATGCATTCTATAATTTCTTTCTTGGATATTCTTAATCATGCCATAAGATTAAGTTAACAATTCTTTAAATGTACAGCATAAGCATAAAATAAAACAATTTTATCATTTTATTAGAATAAATAGAATTGAAAATACTGTATCTAAAAATATACAGGGTGTCCTATTTGAAATGAGTGGATTTAAATTTATAAGCAAATCCAAAGTCTGTATAGGAGTTAGACTTTATTACTGCTATCACAAAGTACAACTCATAGCATTTTTTGGATAAAATAATCAGTAAACTTCTACGTGAATATCAGCCGTGATGCGATTGATATTTAAGAGATATTAAATTTCCAACCAAGTGTTAGCTAATATAATTGCAGTTACATTTGAGACACATTGATAATGTGTGTATGCAGAGTTGCAATGTTGGGAACCTTTATTGCATAGACTCTGTTTTTCATATATCCTCTTAGGAAAAGTTTAAGGGTGTATGATGTCTGCAGAAAGAGGAGGCCAAGGTATCAGATTACCACACCCAATCCACTGATTTGGGAACATGTCGTTCAATGCCATACATACTTGCAGTTTCCAATATGGGGGGTCTCTGTCTTGCTGAAAGATAATGTTTGGCTTGAGATTGGAAATTTGTAGAAATGCATACTTTTCCAGCATATTCAGATAGGCAATACCAGTAATGGAAGCTTCTATGAAAACTGGGTCAATAATGCAATCCTTCATAAGTCCACACCACACATTCACCTTTGGGTTATCTTGAATGTGATCTTGGACACAGTGTAAGTTTTCTGAGCCCCAAATGTATACATTATGTCTGTTAATTTTCCCAGGCACATGGAAGGTTGCTTCATCTGAGAACAGAACACATTTCAGAAGCTTGGGATCATAATCTAGGTAGTTTAGAATGTCCATGGCAAAATGTTAGCACCATGATTTGTCATCAGGCTTCAATTCCTGCAGAATTTGGACCTTATAGATATATAAATGCAAGCTGTGTCACACAATCCTTTGAAGTGTTGAATAGAACAGTGCAATTCATGAGAAGTACATTGGGGGGATTTTCTTGGGCTTCATATATATGATCCATTTTTCCTTTCAAGACATCAGACTGTCCACCCCCATGTTGTTTTTATGTATTCCCTTCTTCCTTGAATGTCTTTACCCAGTGCAGCGGGTTTCCTGCTTTGTGGGACTCTTCCTGTACATATCTAAACTTTCTTTGTATGGCTATGATCTCAGCAAACCACAATATACTCTGCACCTTCTCTTGCAATGTTGCCATTTTTTGACAAAATCAACTGCAGTGTCACTGCTGGACTCAAGATACAATCCTTAAAATTCTGTCTGAATTTTGATCCTATACTGAACCTTATGGCACTGAGCATTTTCCAATATGCACAATAGATGATTTTTAGCACACAACTGAAATCCACCTGTTTCAAACAGGACACTCTGTATTATAAATAATTATTAAATGAAAAGCACTCAGAATAAGATACTCAGAATGCTTTTCATTTAATGCTCATTTATAGAGAAGAGAATTTATTATATATTGTAATTCAGCAATATAGTTTTAGTTCTAATATTTGTAAAGTTGCCAATGTGAAATTAAAAAAAAAGAAAATACTACAAATGTTCGTCAATTTATGAATATGTGTATTTAAGAACATGCTATTCTATTTTTAATTTACAAAAAATTTCAAAAATCTTCAAGAATTTTAAATTTATGATAGCAGAATGCTCTAGCAAAATATAAAATATTCACAATTGTGGGTTTGATACTTTATTACGGCAAACACTTTCGGCAAATACAATTTTTTGCCATCTTCAGGCCTTCAACAAAAAAAGATAACGGTTACGAATTTAAGAAAATTAAAATTTACCCACAACTGCATTATGTGTTTAGTTATATAGAAACTACATTAACTGTGTAAGAAGCAGTCTTGTAAGAAATTATGGATAAAATATTCAATTTATGAATAAAACTTATGTATGAATTAAGTTTGTAACTCAAGGAGCATCTTTGTTTGGAGAGTGATAAATTTTTTTAAAGAATAAATTAAGTAATGCTTAAAATTGAAAAAATATTTGATTTGTGTATATTTAAAACAACAAGAACATTCATACATAATTTACAGTGGCACCAACTTTTAATTTTTGCCATGGAAACAAGAATTTTCAATATCCAAATATTTATACAGCTTTTCACAAAAATGAATGGTCATTTTGATATCAATGATTATTTACATTTATTATAATTTTTTCATTGTTAAATATAAAATAGCTCAGAGGCAAAAAGATACTTTGCCTTTGTATTCAAATTTCTGTGGTGACTGCCCCATGGAGTCAATTGATTATGATAATTTATTGAATTAATCTATAATTTACATATCATATATTTTTGAGACAACCTGACAAACAATTCTTAAAAAAAATATTATTATTATTATCATCCAAATTTTAGTTACAATTAATAATATAATATAAAACATAGTCACCACCTTAAAAAAAGAAAAATTTGAAATAACATACTATATGGAAACATCATACTATATGGAAAACATCAACAGTAAAGAAAACATATGGTTTGCATCTGCACTTCCTTAAGCACTTTAACAAAAATAAATACTTTAGAGCTCTGCAGCTATAAACCTATTTGTATAGAATAACATTCCTAGTCAAGTATTATAATACTCTCATTTAACAATAAGCAGATTAGTTTCACAAATATTACACAGAAAATTATAGTTATAATTACTATTATTAATATCATCGCCATTGTTATTATCACCATCATTATCATTATAACTAAAAGATCTGTAATAACACATATTACAAAATATTAAAATCTAAATAATTATACATCCTTTATAAATTAACAAGATGTAAAGAGCAAAAACAAAAATAATAATGAAATACTAAAATCCAATAATAATATTAAAATCAAAAACTAAAAATCTCAATAAATAAAAACTTTTTAATTGACTAAACACCATTCACATGAATCTAATACCATATTGCCAGATGATAATTTTTATACAACAAGCAAAAAATAATGCATTTTGATAATATTACAACCGACAGTACAGGATCACATCTACTTAAAACACTCAGCCAGCAAGGCCCAAGCCAAGAATAACACAAGCAAGTCATGTGGTTGGTCTTTCCAACAGAGTAAATAGTGAATGTTTCTAATATCTTGCCTTCTCTAATTCCACTAGCTGTCTTTAATGCTCGAACCTTGTCTCACATAATAGTTAGATCATGCTCTAAAACCCTCTGTGCCAAAGCTGTGTCCATTTCTCCTTTATGGATCACATTAACATGTTCTTTAATCCTTTCTTCTATAGGTCTACAAGTAAAGCTTAATTCATACTTTCATCCAACTGCTTTGCAATGTTAAGACTATCAATAAAGTATTAAATTATCACTCTTTAGCAGCTATTATTTTAAGAATCTTTATTCAAAGCAAATGTTTTTGGTGGAATCTTATAAACTTATAAATGACAAACCAGCTATGGAAGTACCCACACCATGGAAATATTTATTAAAAGAATCAAAAAGAAATGACAGAGGTAAAGCAGTTTGAACATCAGGGGGTCCATTAAGTAGATGTACGATACCAGCGGAAGATAGTGCTTTGTATGTAATGCATTTTTAATTTAATTTAATTTTGTTTTGGTTTCTTAACATTTGTTTATTTTATTTATGTTTTATTTTGTATTTTATTGACTATTTTATATAACTATAGTAACCTAATGTTTTTCTAAGATGACGTATTCGATGTTCTTCTATCATTTTATATTTAAAAGATTTGTTAACCTGACAATGATGGAGACTTCACCGAAAACGTTTGCTTTGAATAAAGATTCTTAAAATAATAGCTGCTAAAAAATGCTAATTTAATACTTTATTGGTAGTAAAGCTTATATAGCACTCTTCTCTTCCAAGACTATTATTAAAGCATAGAACTCATACACTCCAGAACACTTCCTAATCTTATCTTTATTATTCCATATGAAGTTGAAAGCTGTGTTAATCCTTTTAAATGCTATCAAATACCTAGCACACTTTTCTAAAAATGACTTTAGCTTACTGGTAATGGGGTTAAGATATATCCCTTTATAAACAGACTTAGATTGCTGAGGGCATCTATTTAACAATGATCATTTGACACTTGTATGGATTTCTAAAAGGAACTTAAATCCATACCCATTCTGCATACCTTGCATAAGTATAGTCCCAAAGCAAAAAAAATTGTTTCTGCTATAATAATCTTGTTATTTATATGATATTCTGAATTTTCAAGAATTAAATGATGGTCTGTTGTCAGAAACCAACACTTGAGGCAATTCAAATCTACTTAACAGTTCAGTTAAAATTTTACATACTTGATTAATGGAAGTGTATTTCAACTCAAAAATTTCTAACCATTTAGAAAATGCATCTGTGATGAATAACAGTCTTTTAAAACTGGTAAAATCCACATGATTTTTTAATTGATGGCCATGAAATATATTTACTTGCTATATGCCGTGCACATTTTAACTTCCTTTTCAAATCTCCATCAATATCTGGCCATAAAACTATTGATCTTGTTAAATTTTTCGTTTTTACAGTTCATTGCCTATGTGAGATTCATGCAGTATTTTTAACACTCACTAGAACTAAAAAAAAAAGGCAGCTGTTGATAATGACTAATTCTATCTTCTGAGAATATTTTAATTCTGGGGTCACATTACTAGGCACAATTTCTGATTTAACAAACAATTATACCTGAAGTAATAGTTTATCTTTTTCTGTTTTGATAGCCAGCAAAACTAAATCAATAATGAATGATTCAAATATAAGAATTTCACCTTTGTCCTTAAATTTATTTGAAGATTCTTTAAAAGGTTGAGGTAATTTAGAAAGAAAATCTACATGAATCATTTCTCTTCATGATTCATGCTTAATGATAAATTCAAATTTTTTTTTGCTGCCCCATCTATTTGGCTTACACCACTGGTTGTAATGCTTTATTTTTCTTAAATAATATTGTTAATGCTTTATGATCAGTTACTACTTGGAAAGCTCTGCCCATTATATATTGTTTTAATTTCTTGTAGCTCAAGTTATAACAAGTGCTTCTTGTTATAGTTTGGGCTATTACTTGATTATATTTTTGTTCCTGAGGACAGAGTTATAGATATAAAAATTATTGATTTTTCTTCTCCATTTATTATATGATTGAGTGCACAGTCCATTCTATAACTGGGACTATCTGTTCTCAACACTAGTGATAAATTCAATGAATAGTGGGCGAGTAATGTTTAATTTAATAACATTCTTTTGCAATATTGAAATATGTTGTTTTCATTATCAGTCCATTTCCACTTGTTTCCCTTTTTAAGTAATTTATACAAGGGATTTGTTCTTGCTACAAAGTTGTCAACAAACCTGGCATAGAAACTGATCATATCTAAAAAGCTTTTTAAGAACATCAAGTCATGTGGAACAAGGCATTTTTCAATAGCTTCAATATTTTTGGTGTCCAATTTGTTATCTTTATCATTTATAATATATCCTAAAAATTTAATTTCATTTTTAAAAAATTCACATTTTTCTTTTTTAATGTTTAAATTATTTTCTTTTAATATGTTTAACACTTCCTTAAATCTTTTTTATGATTATTGATATTCATGGATGCAATCAAAATGTCATCCAGATACATAATATTTGGGCATTTGAAGAAAAGTTTATCCATCACTCTAAAAAATTGAAGAAGCATTTTTTATACTAAATAGAAGTCTTTTATATTTAAATATCCCTCTATGGACTGAAATAACTAACAGATTTCAAGATGCTTCATCTATTTTAATTTGATAGGATGATCCATTTAGGTCTAACTTAATAAAAACTGTCTTCTTATCTAATGATCCTAAAATTGTGTTGATTATAAGCAAT
>WUQG02440297.1:0-13635 GCA_011317285.2 Androctonus mauritanicus
CCTGACGCATTTTGGTGGGCTGTTGTAACCATGACAACTGTAGGTTACGGAGATATGACGCCTGTTGGGGTATGGGGCAAAATTATTGGTTCATTGTGTGCCATTGCTGGTGTGTTGACAATTGCTCTTCCAGTGCCAGTTATTGTTTCCAATTTTAATTATTTCTATCACAGAGAAACAGATCAGGAGGAGATGATGTCACAGAATTTTGATCACGTAACAAGCTGTCCGTATTTACCGGGCATAGTTGGCAGTAAGTTAAAACGAGAATCAATGACAGATTCTGCATCCGATATCATGGACTTAGAAGATGGAATAATTATTACTAATGAAGAACTGTTGAAAAAATCCTGCTATATTACTCGGCATAATAACAATAACCAGAACAACTCTTCTGCATTTGAGTCAGACGTCTGAGATAGAATACTTCATAAGGTGGCACCAGCCTCTGTTGTTGTGTATCCTTTAGTACTCAGGCAAGTCTAGTTAAGATTATAGTAGAATATTATCTTGCTAACGTACGTCCGGTTAACATCGAAACAATTTGCAAGAAACGGTTATGAAGTAATTAAATTAAATTCCTTATATGGATCTACTGAGCCCTACTGAAATTTATGCATAAAATATTTACAAAAACTATCATTTCTAAATATTTATAGCAAACTATAATCTAATTAGCAAATTTTATTTAAGTTTGAAACTAAGCAGAAAATATCATTTTACAAAAACAAAATGACTGAAATATTTTATAATAAGAAATCTTTTTTAACATTTCTTGTTATAAAATATATATATATGCCTACAAAATATTTCATAATTTAAAATCTCTAATTTATATACCTTCGAACTTAACTTTTTTAATTTGACATGTAAATAACAGATTGGAAAAACGCACATATATACAAATTATATTCGAAAGAAATACAATCAAACTTTAAGAGAAAGTCTCACTTACCAAAATTATTTACTATTTATATTATATATATTTTATATAGTATAAATAGTAAATAATATATTTTATATTAATTAATATAATATGAATATATTCATCAGGCACAATTTTAAATGGTGAATAATTCTTTTTTTTTTTTTCAATTTTAAGTTGGAAAAGACTTATTTCACTTTATTAAAATTTGATAAAAATGCATATTTACATAAGGTAAATGAAATGAAAATTTAATGCAATAGCATGGTTAAAATTATATTCTCTTTTCAATGTATTGTTGTTCATTGTATAGCATTAATAATCCAAGTCATATTTAATTATGAACAGGATTTTATATATATATATATTTTTTATAACTTCTCCCTTCTTTTCCAGATGTTCAGGATTTGTATACAGTATAAAATTTATGATAAGCTTTGACCATATGAAGTTTTCAATATTCTGATTTTATCAATTATCATCAAATTCATTTCAGTTTAATATGAAAATGTACAAATTCATCATTTCAAAAATTCGTAATTTGAGACTCAATTCATTTTTTATTCTTTTTGCTATAGTGCTCTGAATATTGTGTTAATGTTATAATTAATAATTTATTATATAATTTGCTATGCTGTTTATTTATAATTTGCATTTGTTTAATTTATGGCTGACTTTAAATTTATTGTTGTGTTAACAAATTATTATAAAGAATATATTTGATGTTTCTGATATGATAATTTCATAGATTGTACTAACAATGAATTCTATACAGTATAATGAAATTCCATTGCTGAATTTTTTATCTACTTTTCTAAAGTTTAACCTATTTGTATTTTATATTAATGAAAAAAAAGCATCTTTTTTACCAGAGATCTTTTTAATTCACAATTTTAATAAAATTTGAAATTTTTTTTATATAAAAAGAAGTTATTGCATATTATACTTTAGCAATCTTCATAAATATGAATGACTTTAATCAAATTACGTGATTTAATTTAAATAATTCATTATAAATAATATTTTAAATATTCAGTACAGTACTTTTAATATAATTTGCATTTAAGCTTTAAATGAGTTACATTAACTACTGTATATTTTTATTTTTATTGCTTGTACGCTATAAAGAGTTTAACAAAAGTGAATTGATAAATTGATAGTATAAAAAATTAAAAACACATTGTTCAAAAATGTATCTGTAAATCGCTAGAATTACGCCAAATTCGAATATTTTTAGGTGTAGAAATATGAAAGATGGTTCTGAAATTGCCTCTGTATCAATGGAGATATCAATAGATTAAATATATTTTAACGAAGATCCAAAAGCATAGGTTTAGACTATAAAGTGTAGTTCTAGAGATTACCTCACAAATCCAATTTCATATAAATAAGCAAGATTCATTGCTGTATTCTTATATAAGTAAAATAAGTTTTCTTTTGTTTTTATCTGTAAATATCTGCTATCAATATATCTGTTAAATTCTGTTACACTTTGCATATATCGACTGGCTGTCTTATGCCTTCCATCTAGAGGATTGAGATAAATTCTGGATCTCATACTTCCAGGTTTTTTCAGGAGGGGTCCGATCCTGGCCCATCAATCCCATTCCTTCACCTAGCCCACCAACATCGCGTGAAATGGGCAACTCGTAATTGGTTTTGATCTAGTCTCGTCTTTAGTATGTGACAAAGATGGAAAATGTTGTAAGTAAATCTAACAATAAACCTACAGTAATCTATATATAGATATATTTATTTACTATAAATATTTTTTTATCTTTTTGATCTGCGAAATATGAATTAATCGAATTATTATATTGTGTATGGAAGCTACATATAAGGATTACATCTATCAATTTTACAAAAATGAGTGAACTGATCATATAATATTTAAAATGTTTCTTTAATTAATCTTCTTTCTATCATTGAATTCTCATAAATATAATAAATTAATAAAAAATTTGATATATTTAAAAAAAAAAACATCTAAATTTAAATAATTTTTTCTTCTGCTAAAATTTATAAGTTAAACACGTATATTCTTTTGATACGATTAGTTCAGCATAATGCTATATGCTTGCCCACAAATTTTATTTAATACTAAGTTTTTTCACTTTCAATTAATAAGTTTTCTATTAAGAATTAATAAAATTGGGGAAATAAAACAATCATACGATATAAAATTTTTATAAAATTAAACTTGAATATATATTAAAAATATATTGCAAAAATAAAAAAAAAAACTTTTAAGCAAATTTATATAAAATTTACAATCTTAATGATATTCAACTCCCATAGCTTTAATTATGTTATTTTTTGATATTAGTCAGTCAGACGGCCGTATAGAAACATATTCTATTACTACCTGAAGAATTCTGAATCGATTTCAGTCTTAAATCTTAAGGTTTACCAATAGGGTCTGGGCCTAGCTCGCTGATCCCCATCTTTTAATAATCTATCTTCATTGTCAATGTTAGTCAGTCCGTAGAATGCTCTGAAATGTTGTTTGCCACGTATATTCCTTATACAGATTTATTTACTAATTTTTGACAATTCTTACGCAAATTCTCAAATTTAAACTTCGCCTAGTGTGCTATATTATTGTGAACCAGCAAAATATACTCACTATTAGACAAAAAAAACTAGAGATAATCTATTAGCGAAGAAACAAACACTAGTAAATATAAAATTGGAAAAAATAAACAATAAATGATATTTCATTATAGATATATATCGAAAGGAAAGATGAAATGTTCCCTTAGGCAATAAATAGATCAGATCAGATATTTCGAGTATGAAAGCTGTTGTGATCCGTGATGATCTGCGTACTATTGAAAATTAAATAAAAATATTATAGATATTTAATTGATATATCAAGTGCTGAAGATCATTTAGGAATTACGAATTTGCTAGAGGATTAATGGATGGAGAACAATAGGACCGAGCATTATCTTGTGAGAAACATAAGGAGTGAGATTTGAGAATCGATTCATAATATATCAGACAGAAAGCCTCTGCTTATAAAAATATTAAAGTTCATTATACATCATATTAAAATTATATATAAGTCACTACTTCAATATAGTTATTAATTTGCCGGTTTTTATTTTCTGCTTAATATTTTTATTTGTTATTTGTTTAATGACATTCGTCAAAAAAAGTTATACAGTACATTATGATGAATTAAATCTGTTTTTTTTTAAATTACGCTGGCTTATAACTCACAATTAATAACATTATATTAAAATAAAAATATTGGCAAAGAATCTCGCAACTAAACATTGAATTATCTTCAATAAGTATCAAATTTTAACTGGATGTATCATATAAATAAAATTAGTCTAACATGTTTGTTTTAAATTATATGCAGTTATAATTATGAACAATTCTTTGAAATAAAAAAGCTAGCAATTGTTTTTTGGCTTTAAAGAAAAATGCTTTAATTGAATTATTATATATATTTATATATTAGATAGATTTTAAGTTATTTTGTAATACTAGTTCATTGTCTAATTGTAACCATTCAAATTTATGCTGTTTATAAAGCTTATAACTTTTATAGTTAAAAGTCCAACTGTTGGCTGCATTCGATTTTTCGGTAAATGTCAAAGTATAATTTTTAGAATTCAATTTTCTTCAGACAATGATTCCAATAATGTTTAGATCTTGATTCAGAGATTTTCATAACTTGAAAAATTTTCGCTTAATTAATTTCATGTGAAAATAAATGGTATTGAGTATTGTTCATATCAATGCAAATATATCTTATAACTGAAAAATTCGATCATTCTAAAATTATAAAATATTCTATTTGATAATTTTAACGAAATCAATATATCTTCTACAGGAACATTCACAAATCTTTCCCCAATAGATTTATTGATAAACGATAAACGATTCTGGAAAAACGCTTCTTTCAGCATCTTTATAAAACATTTTTATCTCTTCATTTTTATTTTAAAACAAGCAAAATCAGTTCATCATTTGAACAAGAGAAAATCTAAATATAAGGCTTTTAAATTTTTCATCTTGATTCTTGTTTTCTATTGATATTTTTACTAGAATATCGAAAATATTTTAATGATTTCTTATTTATGAATCAGCATGGTGTATACAACTCTATATAAAGAAATTTAAAAAATTATTTGGCCAAATTATTTTTAAAACATTTAATAAAAATAATATATATATAGAGTTATCATACGCATAATAATTAACTAATAATCTTAGAATTAATATTTTATATGCTATAAAATTAGAAGTATCAGATGAGTAAAATTTCAGAAAATTAAATAAAATGATATTTAATGTTCAGTATATCGATATTATCACATTTAACTCTTATAATTAGAATGTTAGTAAGAAAACTAAACTTCTAAGGGAGAATAGTAACTACTTTTTATTAATTTAGTTTATCTCAATATGCAAAACTGAATATTTAATTTTATTTTTTCCTAATATGCAATATTTTGTCACCGAAATTTTATCTAACTTCAATGATTACATTTTTTTTTAAATACTATAAATCTTCCTCTTAGATTTTCTATTGAAACAAATGCATTAGCTGTACATAGTAACAAAAATAAAAATGAAAATTTATAAATAGTTGATAAAAAATAATGCCATGATTAATGCTGCATAATAATCGTTCCTAATTTAGGACTATATTTTTCTGTTATTCATTTTAGAACAAATAAGCAGTAGTCTTTTTGTATCGATATGCCAAAAATTAGCGATGTTCTCGCAAGTTTACCATCTATTATTCTAAAAGAATTTGAATTCGATCTACTTGAACTCTTTTTCATCAATAGCTAATAATCATAAACAGTAATCATTAAAACAACAGATAGTAATCATAACAATAAATATTAAAATAATAAATTAAAACTCTTTTAGAACACTAGATAGTAACAATAGCAGTAATAATTGTAATCATGCAGTTAATATGCGAAAATTATGAAGGACTTCATGCAATAAATTTATAGGATTTTCGCATATGATTAATATAAAATCACAATAACAAAGATTTCATCTTTATTAAATATTAAAAATATTCTAATACATAAAATATTTTACACAACATCGAAGTTATATTAATGATACACCGTGTTAAACAAAGTAGGCATTTATTTAAATTTTATTTCACAAAAATAAATAAAATTCGGTATTTATGTTATTTAATTGAAGTTTCCTTTGCAATTAAAAAAAAAATGCTAACTTTTAAAACACTTGATTTCATATATTTCTTTCATACTTGCCAATTTATGGGTTCAGATATATTTTTGAATTTTATTATCTAAAATTTACATTCAGAATGGTAATTAGAGCCAATGATATCTAGAGAAATTTCACTTTTATCACTTTTTATTTAATTTCTTATCACTTTTCCGATTTAATTTTTCGAGAAGAATATTGATTTCAATTAGAATTTAGATTTTTAATCTGCCATTTTAACGAAATGGTTTTTTTCAAATTAAACTTTTTAAATATCCTTTCACTATTTATGTGTGAAGAAATTTTGGAATATTTTTGTGTGTGAACATCCTAAAGATAATACGTTAAGAATGATACAAAGCCAAAACAGTAGTTTAGTGAATATAAAAAATAAAGTTTGTAATATAATAAAAGATTGCTCAGTAGTTTTAATTAAAAACTTTTTCTGCTTAAATATATATGCAAAGTTTTGAGAAAATTATTCTTGAGTTATATTAATGCAATAATTCTCATAATGAGTGAGGAGCATGAAACAGCATTTGGAATATTTATATATATATATGATTTTCATCCAATAATAATAAATAAAATTATAATCGTCATTGTTATAAGATTAAAAATTATATTAAGAAAAATTTTATTTAAATTCTGGAAAAATCAGGAAAAAAAAAAAAAAACTATATCGTAGCGCAGCTTAAAAATGCAAAATGTATTTCGATTTTATAGAAGAGTTTCGTTTTCTGAAAATTGTTCATCTAAAATGATTAAAAAATAAGCAAAATAAATATTTATACCCAGAAATTTTTATAAATACAAAGCTAGGCAATTAAAATAAATTTAGATTATTACTTTTTCTATTTTTTTAATATAATTCCCAATTCAAGATTTCCTATAATTGAGAAGCAATAAAACTGAATTTCTGGATAACGATTTTATTCTCTAAATTGTTTTAATTTCACTAAAATTGATTTTGAATAGCTGTAATACTTACAGCAGTTTTAATTGAAATTGATTAGTGAATATAACTTGAAGATAAAAAATCATTTTTATTGATTGCAGACAAATTTTATAATTGTAAAACATCTATTTATATTTTGAACCGAAGAATTAATTTGAATTTAATTAAAGATGATAAAAATTAATTTAGATTATTACTTTAATCTATTTTCTATATAAGAAAATATACATACAATTTAATAAAGTATATAACTTATATATATATATATCATTTTATTAAATTGTATGTGATTGCACAATAAATCAAATATTTTTGAGATCATTATTTTGTATTAATTGAAAATATCAACTACAGTTTCCTATATGTTTACGTTCGACGTGTAAACTTGTTTATTGGTGACATAGTGGAGAAAAACTTCGTCGTAAGATTTTGTGTACTGATAGGTGGCCTCGAAACAAGTCGAAAATGTTTAATGAACATATGGTCTAAATGGAATTATAACCCTTTAAAGCTAGCCAATCACCATCGAGTACACAAAGCGTCGCATTGTGTCACTCGCCTTCTTACTAATCCGGTAGTAAGTAGGAGACCGATGCAATGTGACGCTTTATGTACTCGATAGTGATTGGCTAGCTTTAAAGAGTTATAATTCTAAAACGGTGCCATTTAGATCATATGTTCATTAGAAATTTTCGACTTGTTTCGAGGCTACCTATCAGTACACAAAATTTTACGACGAAGTTTTTCTTCACCCTGTATTTTGTATTGAATTTATAACGCAGTACTGGCGTTAGAAATTTGCGTGCGTGCGTTAGAAATTTGTTTAATAAAATAAAAATTAATCATACCTAGAAATCTAATGTACAGGTGCTTCAATGTATTCTTAAAATTTTAGTCTATTCTGTTTTTGAACTAATCAAAATGTGAGTTTCGATATTTCCGCCATTAGTTTGGTATTTTTTCAATTTTTAATTAGACAAGTGTATCATATTAATCAATTCCTTATCATCAAGATAACTATTAAAATGGATTACAAGTGCAGTATATAAATTAAAATATGTAAATTCTCTAAAATCTAATCTGAATTTCCTTTATAGAAATAATAAGCAGTTTTTATTATAGTTATGTTTGATTTACTGGATTCCAGAATTTCAGATGTTTAAAATTTAACTTGATATTTCTGAGTATTTTGATTCATCTATATTCTATATAATTTTTTTAATCAATTCCCAATACTTATTGTATTTCTCTTATAAAGAATTTTGATGTTTGACTTAATCATAAAGTATCAAAATAGATGAATTTAATTTCTTTTTATTTTTAATTGCTGAAAGAATTTCGTAATTTTACTGAAACAAAAATAATATAATTATTATATCTTGTATGCAACTGTGCTGTGTATATTCTTATATTTCTATATTTTTAATTCGTTTTACGATATTTCTTAATTCTATCTGCTAAAAATAATTATAAAGTTTATTATCTTGTTTATTATAAAAATGATCTTCCTTTTTAACGTATGCATATATAATTAGCATTTTATTTCACAGAAAATGATCCCAATTTTTTTCTTGATTCATAAGCAAGATAACTTTTTTTCTTTTAGTTAAGAGTTAGCTAAACATCCTCTTTTTATCTATTTATGGTTCTAATTTTATAGGTTTCTACTTGAAATGTAAGGAAAAAAAACCCCGCGACATTTATTAAAACATAAAAAAGAATTAATATTATAAAATATAGCCTTATAAAAATTTAAATATTGATTAAGTTGAGTTACAATGACATTATTTTTTGTTGGAATTAATGAGAGTTACTGATCCCTATCATGTGGTAAAATGCAATCAAATATAAAGTATAGAATACATAATAATATATAAAATAAAATAATGAATATTTGCAAATGTTTAATTTAATTGATTATCTTCAATGTTTTCAATTGTTTTATTGCTTATATAGGGCCTAACTATAATCCGTCCAAGCATAGATAGTAAAGATCACTGATAACATAAGTAGGAATCTTGGAGTTTGATATAGGATTTTTCTAAGAAAACATATTAGATATATTTAATAAAAATATATAGACCAATTGTTTTTAGTGGGAATCACCAGCTAAAGCAAAACTAATAGTAAACTAATGAGGTGGAAGCTATAATGTGGGTTACGAGAAAAAAAAAACGTTAAGAACTACTGATCTAGATGACTCAGATTTTTGGTTTATAACTCTTGGTATTTTTTAATTTCAATTAACTATTAAATGAAAAAATAACAGTTTCTTTAATAGAGTTAAATATATATTTCAATGTAAAAATATTTACAAAATTTCATTCGTAACTTAATGAAAACAATAATTTCATATGTTAATTAATAACATGTAAAATTATTGTAATCATTGATAAAATTAGAAATAAGAATAATTTTTTTCCTGTTATTTTTCGAAATATGCGCCAAAACATTTGAAAATCAATATAGACTTGTTTTAAAAATTGACTATGATATATATTAAATGCTACCGGTATCTTTTTTTTTTTTTTTTTTTTTTTTTTTTTTTTTTTTTTTATATAAAAAGATTTTTTTTTTTTTATTTTATTTTTTTTAAAATAGCTAAAAAAAAATAAACTTTAAATAAAAATTTAATTTATTTATTTTTTTTTTTTTTTGTATTCTTTATGCTAAAAGTATTTTTCTGCTGTCATTTCATTTTTATCAAAGTAGCATAGAAACAAATAATCTTAGAATAAAAATTAAATTCATTAATTTCTGTTCAAAGATTAAAAAAAAAAATTAATTGTTCATTATTATAAACATTAAATTAAAACTAAGTGAAAGAAGTTAAAATATATTGACAGTATTGAACGAATAATTTTAACTCGAGTAAAAGAAATAGTTCATCTTTATTCTATATAGGATTTTATATGGCATTATATATTTTTCTTAAATAGAACATATCTTTTTCAGAAAAAAAAATATATGGTCCCATATAAAATAGAAATATTCCTTATGAAATTTAAGTAATACTACTTGTCTACCTATATATTGTTAGAAAAGAAATAAAAATTCTGAATTACTTTGAAATTTTGAAAGAAAAAAAAATACAAACTTATTGTACTTCTTAACTCGTTAGAGAGAGATAATTTCGTTTACACAGAAATAAAAACAGTCTCCAGAAAAGCGGAAATTCTCAGCTTACGCATCGTATGTTTTGAAAGTTAAAGTATCTGAAATAGTGAAAATAAAAAGTACATAACAGCTAATCTATAACTTAGTGCTTTTTTTAAATCGTTGAAATTATAGACACATATTTGTTTTACCGAATATTTTATTTTGGAAAGACATAGAAGATCCTATATTGAGGAAAATTTATTTATATTCAACATAATAATTGAATTATTAAATTATTGAAGTCGATTTGGTGACGTAATGCCATTTAAGTACTTATAAATATTAATGCTAGATCATAGATGTTTAAACATTAAGCTGTTATATTATATATCTCGATTTAAATGAGAGCCTTATTAATGATTCTTAATTTATGGCTGGTATTCTTGGTTATCGAAAAATTAAACAATAAAAAATTCAGTATATAACTAAATACATAAAGTATTCGATGAAATGACCTTTAAAAAAAGAGACTAAAAATTATTTTACTTTCAATTTTTCATTAAATTAAATGTGAATCGTCAAAATAAAAAATAATTAGGTTATTTATAATTCGCAATGTAATATTTTATGTAATTAATGAAATTTAAACAATATTTGAAACAGGAACAAAAATCGAAGAAGAAGAAAAAAGATCATGCAAATTTTCATAATGCAAAAAAGAACTGGACACTGTTATAAGGTTTGATTTTACAATAGCATGAATTTTATAAAGTATAACTTGCACAAAAAAATAATATATCGATTTTTAACACCACAATTCATTGCTTTTTGAAAAGGAGCCAATTTTACGAAGGTCGAGTAAAGGTATATCCAACAAGAATCGAATCCGATACAAAGATATGCGATAAATTTATTTCGATAGTCTAAAAACCAAATTAATTTCATTAGCTGTGAAACTTTTTTATACTTTTTTATATATTTATTAATACTAATGGTACGAATTTTAAAAATATAGGTACGAATGCTGTGCACTTATCAGTACAATAAACAATATAGCTAATTATTTTATACACATTCACTGTAGTTTACTGAAGATGAATTTACATTCTCTATTCAGGAAACATGTTGAAAGATACTCATAATTACGAGAAACCAATTCAAATATCAACTTTTATCATTATGATAAAATAATTCACTATTTTATTATATTTTTAATAATG
Organism: Androctonus mauritanicus; assembly: GCA_011317285.2. Taxonomy (NCBI): domain Eukaryota; kingdom Metazoa; phylum Arthropoda; class Arachnida; order Scorpiones; family Buthidae; genus Androctonus; species Androctonus mauritanicus. The sequence goes on from WUQG02440297.1 coordinate 11,417, forward strand.
ACATCATTAAATAAATAATTATCCTTTTAATTTTTAAAACTTTTTATATAAGACTAATGCATTTTTGAATGTTGTAAGAATAATAAGTTTTATATATTTTTTAAAGACTTTTTTATTTTTGATGCATTTATTGATGTAGAAATTGTATGCTTATATGTGAAAATATTATGAATCTGCACATGAATATGAATATTCAAAATATAACTTAATAAAATCGAAAAATTATTAAAATATCGTAATTATTAGATATTAGTTGAATATGTTGTTTTATCTGTATTATATATCATGACTGTAATAAGTTGTTAACTAGTAAAAAATTCGTTGTTTATACTTTATAAATTTTCAAGAGTCGTATGAAGGTTAACTCCTGTTGACTGTCATCATCTCGACAAAAGAGTTCGATCTCTACTTATGATGAGAAATTTTCGCTTATGATATATGAATAGAGATGAAGTAAACACTATTATTTTTTATTTGTACTGAATATTATGATTCGAATTGAGTATGTATTATCAATCATTCGATGCTATTTCATTCTAGTTTCACCATTTGAAATATGAAGTTTAAAAGTTATTCATTTGTAATTATTTACTTTAAATGGAAAACGATGATGAATTTGGAGAAGATATGAAAATATTGATGATTAACGTCATGTAAACAATCTTCCACTTTATTAGCAAGATAGCTATTGACTATTGAAACAGCTAAAGCAAAATGGATAAGATTAAAAACAACATTCGTTATTTATAAAGAAGGATAACTCTTTAACTATTTTATCTATATTCAGTAAAACTTTCTGCATTTGGATAACTGTACTACAGTTTTGTTAACATTTTTTATAACTAAATTATCATAAAAATAATATTTCCTCATAGATGTTGTGTGTGTAAAAAATGTACTTTAGAATTTATGATGATATTTTAAAATCTTAAATGTTGTATTAAGTATTGCATGTTTATGTGAAATATGTACTGTAGAAGTGTACGAATTATTGCATGAGATATGACAGCATGTTTTTTAAAAAGATTGAAGATTTAATTGGAGTGATATATTTTCTGAAGTGTTAACGAGAGAATGAATGCATGACTTCCTAACTTTCATAGCAATAAAATTATTAACAAAGTATTTTCAAGAGTTCTTACAAATATTAGTAGACAGAAATATTACATAGCTCATGAAATTAAATATGTAGACTGTGTGTATTAATTAGAAAGCATCAGGATAGATTTTCTCCTTCAGCAATTAAAGGAAAAATCTGAGTTGACTAATCAATAACTTGACATCTATAGTAGTGATCTTTAACAAGGTGTTTATTAAAAAATTATGAGATATATTTATTATATTATGTGATATAAACAAAATTACGAATCTCCAGCAAGAAGTTGAAGGTGAAGTACGGGATGTAATCCCCCATATTTCATCCTCAACCAGTGAAATGTGTGTGTTGTGTCATCATTCGTCATCTACTTGCTCTAAATGGAGGTTGATAGTAGTTAGTTACCAACTTCTAATCTGTCTGTTCCTTCCCTTAGGTCACTCCCCAAGTTGAGCAGCGAGGATGTCAGAGGAAACGACGGACAACAGATCCCGTCCAACGACCACGTGTCCTCGCCATCAATGCCTGCCTTTGAACCCATTCCTCACGATCACGACTTCTGCGAAAGAGTAGTCATCAATGTCAGCGGGCTGAGGTTCGAAACCCAACTTAGGACACTCAATCAATTTCCAGATAGTCTCTTGGGTGATCCCACTCGGAGAATAAGATATTTCGATCCTTTAAGAAATGAATACTTCTTCGACCGGAACAGGCCAAGCTTCGATGCCATCTTATATTATTATCAGAGCGGAGGAAGGCTTAGGAGACCTGTTAATGTTCCATTGGATGTGTTCTCGGAGGAAATTAAATTCTACGAATTGGGTGATTTAGCCTTTAATAAGTTTCGCGAAGATGAAGGTTTTATCAAAGAGGAAGAAAAACCTCTGCCTAAAAATGAGTGCAACAAGAAACTTTGGTTGTTGTTTGAATATCCGGAGAGTTCTCAAGGTGCCAGGATCGTGGCTATAATCTCAGTAATCGTTATTCTCATGTCCATTGTTATTTTTTGTTTAGAAACGTTGCCAGAATTTAAGCATTACCGTCTATTTAATACTACTAACAACATGACAAGAGTCGTGGAGGATGAAGTGCCGAAAACAACCGATCCATTCTTTATTATAGA
>WUQG02440308.1:8554-71900 GCA_011317285.2 Androctonus mauritanicus
AGTTTTTTTTTTTTTTTTTTTGATAAGTAGAGCCGAGTTAAAAATATTCAAAATATACACGTATATATATATATATATGTGTGTGTACTTATATATCCCACTTTTGATTGTCGTTAAGTCAATAAATTAATGTTGTTTGTACATAAAACAGGAAGTACACTTTGATAAGTATCGAGAGGTTTATAACAAAGTTAAATTTGCACATGAATACGAGCAAACGTGGGTTAATTATGTATAAGTAACGTCGCGAAACCCAATTGATAATTAACCTATATTAACCGAAAATGCTTTCCCTAATCTGTTTTTTTTTTTCTTCTTCTTCTTCTTCTTCTTATATTTTTATTATTATTTACAGATAATTAATTTAAAGGGTTGTTTTATGATTCACTTATTTAGCAAATGATTCACCGTACACTTGTCAATGCCACTAACATGACCTCATAATGATACTAGACTAATTTATGTGCTGATGCACAGGGAAAAGGAAGGGGAAAAAATAAAATAAAATAAAAATTACAGGCAGAAGTCGATCGTTTATAGAAGATGAACTCTGCAGTAGTAGTAGTAGTAGTAGTTTTATGTATTAACTCTTGTAAATTGTTCAGAATGGGAGGAATGCAATTTTCGTATGTTTTCATTTAAAAGTTGTTGAGCAGAAACGTTATAGTTTTTTTTTTGAAAATTTTGAATAAGAAAAAAGAACTGACTAGAACAGAATAGTTACTTTTCTACAAGCGGTAATCATTTTACATTTCTACAAATATAACTTAAACGTTTCTAGGAGAATTGTATACAATTTTTCGTGACAATATTCGACCACGTCTGATGCGAAAGACGTGACCGGACATAAGTTTTCAAGCATAGATGCTTGAAAACGCCTTACAACAAGACCGTTTCTGAATACTAGTTTCTTAATGTTGATCTCTGAGGATGTATGTATTTATATAGTTTGGGGAAAGATAAGCTTATATTCTTCCCGTGTTGGCTTAGATACGACAAAAGATTGATGATGTGAAGTCATGCGCCGAGTCTGAAGTTTAACGACAAAAGGTAGACAAGACGAAGGCTCTCATTACTCTTTCAGTACACGATGCTAACACAGGAATAGGAATTAAATAAGTAATGCAGGAAGGGTTTTGATTGTTCTTTCTTTGATTGTTTGAATAATGGTTGCACTTATTGCATTCGGGATTAGTCTCTCTTTCTCTATTTTTTTTTTTTTCTCTCTTTCTAAAAATGTTTTTCTTACGAGAAATTTGGATAATATATAACCTATTCCTTCTCTTACCACCGATGTATATATAGATATCTATTTACATAAACTCCAAATCCGGGTCTGTTAATATATTTATCTGTAGACGATAAAGTTAGTAAAGCGTGTAAACAGTCCCAAAATCTTAAGATCTGTACTTTGTTACCTTTTTACGAATTTATGCGAAGGTAGAATTCGTAACAACTAACACACAAATACATAAGGATAAGAATAGATTCTTTGATCGTCGTAGCATACAGGTATATTATTAATTCCGTAGACGATGCTCCACCTCGGTGGTAATATTTATACTTTTTTCTGTATAATACTCGTACGCGTAAACATAAAAGTCTAAAAGTAATTTATCCAAAATGGCCCCAGTTGTCAGAAAAGAGTGCCGAGGTCCCGACACGTCATTGAGTGAAATATCGCAATCGTACCCGCTGCAGATAAGATAAAGCTATGTAAATTAATGTCAAATAATACTACCATTAATATAAGACAACATAATTATTAGAAAAACCGAAAACACAATTAGGATGATGACATTTACGGTGCGTGTCGTATCGATTTGGAGATTCCTAAATGTTGCATTGTCACTAGCAATAATTATAATTGTATTTTCGATGTTTCCAAATTGTTAATCTTTCGTTTGCATCGATAAAGACTATCCCGACATAAGTTTCCATATCAATATGTTCTATCCGTAACGTAAAATTACGTTTTAACCTGCCGTCTTAAACAGAAGTATTTTTGAACAAATTTTTATATTTATATAACTTTTATCTCCATTATATAGTACCAGAATTCGTCTTTTATATGTATTTATACTCAGGTACAGAATATATATGACAGTGCCAGACAGGTAGACAGAAAAATATAATTAAAAAAAAATACTTAACATAGATAGCGTAAGTCTTTTTATCGTTTAATGTGGCACCTTACACCACCGTTCATTTTTACCTTTTATTGGTAACGTACCTTGTTCGAATTTTACACGGTTTTGTTTATTATTTTTATTATATAATTACTCCCTTTTTTAAATTTTATCCCGTGTTTGGCCCAGGAGGCCCTGGCTCCACTATAAACCAAACCTTAACATAGATCATTCACAAATGCCTAGAATATACTCTACCAACAAAAAAATCACTTTTTTGTGTCCAAATAGTGATTTATTGTTATTTATTCGTATTTTGTGTTATTCGAATAACAATTTTTAAACGAAATCATAGATTTTAACTGGAAAAATTCTTCGTTAAATGTTTTAATTTGCATATATGTACCTGCTTCCGGTATAGGATGATATAGGAAAACGTTTCACCGTCTGTGTGTGTGTGTGTATGTGTAATATTTTTAGAGGATCACTCGTAAGTTATTTACTTTTCTGTGATATGAATATTCAACAAAAATCTTTTTGCTTCCACATGCTACGTAATTAGATTTATTCTTGGTCGAATCTTAAATTAATCCAATTTATCTGCTAGATTAATAGGGTATATAGGTCTATTTACTAATACACGCTGTCTGGACGGGTCTGGATCGAAAAAATACACAGGCCTGCTCTTGTATATACTTATTCGTTAACGTTCTCACTTATATTGGAAACATTAATCAGTCAGAAGCTCAAAAATATATGTATTTTTTACATACATCAGGGGTCAAAAGTATTGAACAGAAAATAAGGTCAGAAGTTCCATTCTACAATAAATTAAAGTTATTAAAGTAGGCTAAATAGTATAAAATACGTAACTCGAGACATCTTGGTGGTGTTTTAAATTACAATTTATTATTTGAAAGGTCGTGTTTATTATTTTTTTTCTTTCTTTCTTTCTTTCTTCTCATGGGTAAATCGTGGCAGTAGTTTTGGCAATTTAAATTCATAATCAATTAATTTTAAGATAGTTCAATTTGTATTTTAATCCTTTAAACAGATTAGGAGTTGTGAATATTTAAAATTCGCATCTTGCTAATTAATTGAAAAGATTTTATTCGCCTGATTGATATTTAACTCTTAATAGTTTATGCTGCTCTTAGTTTGTATCTCCAAGATTAGATCGAGTAAAATTAGTTTTAAAACACGTTGTTGGTCGTGTAAATGTGAAGAACTTGCCGCGTACCTTGCAATTCTTGGTATTTTTTTTTTATTTTTATTTTTTTAAATTTTGATGTTTTTAAGTTCCCATAAACAACGGTTTTCGATCTTTTCGTAAATGCGTACCACCAGAATCAAAATTCAAAAATTTCAGTGCCACCAATAGAAATATGCCTGGTATACGAGTAGGAAGTGAAGATTGTACACTGTACCACTAGTAGTGTCTCGTGTACCATCAGTGGTACGCGTAACACAGGTTGAGAATCGCTCTCCTATAAAATAGTCGGAAACACGACAGTTCCCCGCTTTTAAGAGCGCCAAACATTTTCTTAAAGCATCGGTTCTCAGTGTGTGGTACGCGTACCACTGGTGGTACACTAGACACGATTAGTGTTATGTATATAATCTTGACTTCCTATTTGTATACGAGGCATATTTTTGTCGATGGTACTGAAATTTTTGAATTTTGAGCCTACGGTGGTACGCACTTATGAAAACGTCGAGAATGCTGTCTTAAAACTATTTATGAGGATATTCGAGAACTTTTATCGTGATATACTTGTATATATTGTAATCTGGTACTTCGAAATTTAATTTTCTTTTTTTTTTGGTATGATTAATTGCTAAATATATTTTGGTACGAATTGTATAAATCAACGTTTCCCAATCTGAAGTTGGCGAGATGCGTTTGCAAGACGTTACTATAATAATAATAATCACTTATGATTAATTAGCTATTCCTGTATTACTTTTGATAACGTTTTCCTATCAAGAAATGTGTTATAACAAACTTTTATATCACGCGAAAAATCGATTATTCGAGTTTATTTAAACAAAAATGGCCGAGATAATTTTATAAGATGCGATTTCCCGAAAGTCGATAGCACCGAAAAAAGGTTTTAGAGGTATAAAAACGATTATTGTATTGTTTCTAGAAAATTTTTCTCTCTCTCTCTCTCTCTCTCTCTCTGTTACTTGTCACAGAGAAAATTTCATTTTTATCTACAATAGATTACTTTCATTCTTTTTTTTTTTTATAATACGATTGCAAGTAGCTAATCTAAGTTGTCTCTTAAGAGAATTTTCTCTTCAACTAATTAAACGAACCCCCGTATTAAACAAAAAGTTTTGTGCCATCGGATGTCCTGTTTTAAGATTAGAAAAGTTGGTTGTGTGTTGAACTCTGCAAATTTTCAATATTTATTTAAATACAGATGTAAAACAAGATAAATGCATGAGTAGAAGAAGAATACTGTAAACCTGGCTGATTGACATAAATGACTGGTTGTTTATAAATTTGTTTGCTAACTTTTAAGCATTTTTCAGTTTGGTTTTTGACTAATAAAATTTATGAAAGGTAAGAACAAAATTCTATATTGTAAAAGTTTGATTAATCCACGTTAAGTATCTATAAAATATTGGATATATTGTACCGTTCTTACCGTTAAAATTTTGATCTTTAAGTACATCTGTGGGTTTCTTCCATCTTGAGATTGTACCTCAAGTTTATATATGAGAATATTTTGTATTCGTACATAAATTTCTGATCAATAGATATAACTGTTCGTTTTTTATTAAGAGCTGCTACTAATTATAATAAACGTATCACTTAATGTCGTTTGAATTTATGTATTTTTTTTTTTGTCTGGTTTTGTGGATTGTTCTATGGGAGCTCTGGCTGTACATGTTTGTATGCTTAGAGTGTAATAAAGTGTATGAGTATGAATATTTAATAACTGCTGCACGTTTTTTACATAATCATTTTTATGGTTGTAAATTAATAAAAATTATATCGTACTGTAAACTGCACATTACTGGATATTAATGAGGTATATATGATAGACGTGTCGCAGTTAAGCATCCATCACGTATCGTGTTTCTTCGCTCAACCTGTACAGTACTATATAATAATATTTTTCAGGTGTATATAATGTTGTTACGTATAATCTGATATCTAGAATATATCCTCTAACAGAATTTTACGCAAGGAAAATATTTTTATACAATACATTTTTTTTACAGGTGTAACCGCTTTCGAAGAATTATTTAACTATTTTGCGTAACTTTTTTTTTTTTTTAATTAGCTGTTTTAGATATATATTCAGTAGAAGTCCAGGTTTTCACAACAAAAATATTTATAGAGTAGGCGAATACGTACTTTGATCCTCTTAACTTAAAGGTTGGTCATTTCGGAAGAGACGTGATGACAGACAAGTCTAGGCGATAGGGTGTTTAAAAAGGAAAAAAAAAAAAAAAATGTAAAAAAAGGTCGAATTTAGTTCAGAATCCATTAAATCCTTTTTTAAAAAACGTACTTTGATCACCAAACCAAAATTGTCAAAAATGTTTGAATTTCGGTAGAGAATGAATGAAAAATTCTATAAATTAGACATGCATTATATAGAGTAGTAGACATATACAAGCTATGTATATATGTGTGGTGTGTATATTAAAGGTGTGTGTATGTGTATATATATATGTGTGTGTGTGTGTGTGTGTGTGTGTGTGTGTATATATATATATATATATATATATACACACACACACACACCTTTAATTAAAATAATCGGATTAGGTAATCTGTTTTTATCTCTATGGATACAAGTAAGAAAGAGAGAGAGAGAGGTGCACATGTATTTTTATGAATAGTTGTTATCGACAAAGTTAAAGGAAAAGAGTCACTACATAAGCTATCGACTGGGTTCTGACCGCTTAACTTTTGTTAGCGAGTCAATAAATCTTCGATAATTTCTTTTATCTACGTGTAGATGTTTCTCTTTAATGATCGAAAATGATCTTAAATCTTAATTAATCTGCGTGTACTTTAGTAATGACATTTCTAATTGGCAATTAAAGCTTATTTACAATATCCCAAAGTCTGACCTCATCACATACAGATTTTGCCAATCAGATTAAAACTAGAAATCTGCATTAACAATGTCAAAATCCATTTTTCTTTTTATGTAAGTTTATATATAGATGATGAAATGATGTTACTAGACTTGAAACTCTCTATGATATCGTATTTTTGATGGCGCTCCAACGAAGAAACTGAATGACATCTTTTCATTATTCGATTATCGGTTGGTTCGCTTGATTCCGAATAATCGAGGTTTGTTACAATCGTAAACTTTTACTTTGTATATTTAATCTTGTATATTTATTCATGTGTTGTTCGTTCGGACGACTCGACTTCAGCTTGGATTCTCATGCAAACTTATTATAGATGAATTATGTCAGAATGATAAATAAATGAACGTACAATTATCCTTTCCATTAAGTCTAAACGGATCAGGAAGGATGCCAAACAATAAAGATAATATCGTAAATAAAAAAAAAAGAATTTAAGTTTTGAAATTCTTAAAAGTTTCGTTCGAATGTGGAAAAAAAAAATTTATATGCGATACGAACGAATGGCAAATTTAGAAGGGAGTAAAGTCTCCACGTTAAGAGTCTCTCTGCACAAAGATCAAAAAGGGTCGCCTGATTTTATTCATACATTTTTTTTTTTTTTTTAAATCGCGGCTACAAAAAAATGTATCAGACGCATTTTTCTTTGATATTGTTGAGGCACAGGTAGGACCGGGGAGAGTCCTTTTTCTCTATTCATCTATTGTCCCATAGAAGAAGTGGACGCGTGGCACACCTTTTGGAGCACACGTGCCCAGCTGTCTGGTAACGGTTGTACCATGGATTCGTTACGTCTCACAGATCTACAACAAAAGCTGTGTTTTTCTCGGGCACCCTCTCTCTAGACTTGTTATTTAATCTTGCAATAATCGAGTGATGGTGTCATATAATGGACACATGTATGAAGCACGACAGGGCGCCTAAACTACACGATTGCTGAAAATACAGCTGTTGAGTTAAATTCATCATCCTATAAAGTTACATTTTATCATAGAAACATTATAAATTATGTTTTCTGCTAATAAAAATAAGTACTTTTTATTTTCTTTGCCAACCATAGAGTAGTCGTGTTTTTTAACTAACGAGCAAGATATTTTATGTTATGATTTGCAAGTTTTCGATTCTTCGAAAAGTCCAAATATCGAAATTAAATAGATGATCGTGATGACTAATTCGTTTGATAAGGAGTGAGACAACAGGAGACTTCGTTCCTATTAGTTACTTTCCGTAGGATGTCCTCGTACGGTAGGAAACAGGAACAATTTAAAAGAAAAAAAAACAAAGCAATAATCCCTGAACGCTTGTTACATTTTCACTTTGACTAGTGGAATTATTATAACTTTTCATTCTTCTAATCTCACTGGCGACCTCAATTCCCCTGATGGCCCTAACGATAACTGTAACAATTCTCTATTTAAACGGGTAGGAAAGGGAACACAAATCTCTAGACTTAGCCGGATACAAATCAACCAACTCTTCTCCAAATTAAGCCACCCACATAACTATTGTTAAGCCAGCAGAAGTCAGGATTCTTTGACGCTGTTTGAACTTTGAATTATATGGTTTGAACTAGGAATAAATATTAATTTACATCCGCTGCCTCTAGAGAGTTTGCACCAGGAATTAGCTTTAGAAAATAGCGATACGCGCCTCTGCTCTTCGGATATTTAATAATGGTGTTATGTGAGATAGCGCAGGTGAATATTGACCAATATGGTCACACACGTTATGTCCTGTCTCACGGATGCATTTACGATAGATTTTTACCTGGTTAGATCTCTCCATCCGACACCTGATGTGTGTGGAATGGGAGGTAACGTACATCTTTCTCCATTAATCGACCTAAGACGTCTTTCTCTTCCATACTGCATGGTAAGCTAAGAAAAGCTGCACGTCATATCGGATTTTAGTTAAAGCAAACCTTAATTAATGTCCCAGATAACCGAGGAAAAATTCAAATTCCTCCAACTTTCTGTTACCTGTCTGCGAGTGGAATTGTCACAGCCAAAATTTGATGAATTGCAGCATGGTCTCGGTGAAGGGCACGGGTCACGGTCTCCTCCCATTCCTGCTAGCTGCGTTAGAAAAGTGTACGGGCATGAATGAGCATGATTAATATCTGTTTTTTTGCCCCCCCATTTTAACTTTCTCTCCCTTCTTTTCTTCTTCGTCATTTGATCTATCAAGTGATTAGTGTCAGATGACTGATGAGTTATCGGTTATCATAATTTCTCACGCATTCTCTTATACACGAAAACGGTAGTTTTGTATAACTTTATTTTTAACAAACGTTAGCATTTTAAAATTCCAGTATCACTTACAAGGTTAAAACTGTTAATAAATCATACGTGTAATTCCTTAGAACAGCAGTTAAGTTTTACTTGCTAATGTCAGCAACGCGATTGCGTCACCACCTCCGCGACGGTGCCACGCTGTCACCTTCAATGAGTGGTATTGGACCGTGGCCATGACCTTAGACGAGCAATATTAGATTTGTTGCTATAGATTGCTCTTAGGAACTTTTACATTTTGAGGTTTTTTTCTTTTTTACTCCACAGTTTCGTCACCGTTCGACCGAATGTTTGTTCTTGAGGACTCGAGTTTTGGTACCGCTGTGTTAAAAATTGTTTCGCATAGTTGACGTTAGATGGCGACGCGGACTTACTCCCTCCTGAACCGACTTATCCAATTATTAGAGAATGCTATGTTTGTTATATATATATGTGCAGTTCCCCTAGGAATATAGCTGCAACAATTATGTTTAATTATATAATTGTATGATTGACTAGTCAGCAATTACAGTCCAAACAAAAATGATACGTAAATTGAATTCATCCATTCATAAAATAATAATTATCCTCTTCCTTTTTTTCATTTTTCTTACATTGTTTCGTGATTTTCGTCATTTCTGTCGGTCGGTCGGCTATGGTTTATAAAAAGAAAACAAAACAAAAAAGGTCGTCGTTTTGTTATTTTTTTCTACAGACAGGTATCGGTTTATGTCGGATATAAATTGAAGAGAAGGTGCAAACCTGTAGAACTTGAATTATGTCCAACACGAAACAAAATATGATCGAAACAACGGTAACGTTTGTGAACAATGAACACTGGCAGACAGGTGACAGCTGGCCTGTCACGTGACAGCAGTTTAGTGGGCAGCAAAAGGATGGAAGGGAAATAAAAGAAAAAAAAATAAAAATGTTGAGGTCACCCTTAGTGCCTTTCTACTTAAGAAGAACCCAATAAACGAAAGAGAAATTAGGTCCAACGTTTCGATTACATGGAACTTTTCTTTGGCTTTTATATATATTATTAGTCAAATGTTTGTTTGTGGAGTTTTACGCTTCATGAAACTCTAGCCAATGTAAACATATGGTGCCATTAATACGAGGAAGCTGTGCAGCAGCCTTATTCACTTTTAGCGATTGTCATTATTGCACACGTTGTCAGTAATAGTTTTAAAGTTTTAAAACGACTACACAATATTCGTTAACCGAACTGGTCATCCTTTACTCTTCATCATTCTACAATTAGTCAGAAAAGGCAAAGACTGGACTCAGAAGCATAATTCATAGTTTGTTTGACAGTTCTACTATCACATAATGAATTTTAATTCATTCTGCCTGCTATTGGCCAAAAGCCAGAAGAGTGGGGTTACCATGTGATATATAAAAAAAATCACAAAAATAGAAGATTTGGACTAAGTGCACTTATATTGGTTCTTGATTTAAATGTTATTTTACCTTCTTTTTTTTATTATTATTGTTATTTTCTTTCTGTTAGTCCAGGAAAAATCGAAAGGCACGCATTATAGACGTGATAATAGTTAGATAAATTTTTAATTAATTTTATCTGGCGAGGTGGATATTTGTGGAAATTTTTTTTTTGTTTAGTCAACCCATTTGGAGGATCTCATCTCGTTTCGCATTTTCCGGTGAAAGGGGGTGGAACTTTTTTCTGTTTGTCTTCCTGGACGGATGTTACGCCACCTAAGCAAGGGATGTTTATTTCCTCTCCAATGCAGACCAGACGGATGTCTTCAGATAAAACGCAAAACTGTCGGTTTTTCCCTTTCGAAAACGACTTTATTCTTAATGTCACCATACACCAAATTACACCCGTTGGTTCCTCGGTTTTATATAATACGTGGGACACACCATCTGTAACAGAAAACAAAAGCGAGTCGACACACAACAAACTTGGAGTATTATTTTTGGTACGCGGGAAGGAAGATCATCGACTAAAGAACCTTATAGACTTTGTTTATTTTTATGAAGAGCGAGGCGATGCCAGCTTGCGAGTAAAATGCTTTGCAAACCGTTACAACGGTGCAGAATTTGTCGATCATTTAAAGGGCGTAGTTCTGTTACATTAACAAAAAAAAGTATACGTAGTGTCCGAGTCGAAAGACAGAAACAAAGAAGTCGCGTTTTGAAACAAAAGAGAAACAGCGCGTATTGAATTTACAGGTCTTGCAATGCAGGATTTATCGATCTGGACAATTATCTCGATGAGAGATATTTGAATCTGCACTTCACGCACACCTTTGCGGGTATAGAAGACCTCTCCATCATCAAAAGGGTAAGAGGGGAGAGTAAAAAAAGAAAAAAGAGTGAACAGTTTATATTTCCACGTCCACTATTCCATTCTAGACCAGCCGTGATTTAAATAAAAATTATGCCTGTCGCGCGCGCTTTCCATCGATGCATATAAATGCAAATGAAAAGACTCCGTTATACGAAGTTCTGCAGTGATATATATCCCAACCGTGTGCGATCCATATGCATGAAGGTAGAGTGAGGGTTATGGACAGACAGCCTATTCGCCCCCCCCTTTTTGGCACGAATAAATCGCGAAAGGTGCAGACCCGGGTCACGGACGCCGTAGAGTCGCCTTAGAAGGTGGATGCATCTTTTGTGGCTTCAGAGTTTTGATCACGTTACAAATTCGGAGATTGAACGAACGAGTCGATGGCGCAATTACGTCTTTTGGTTTTGAGTTTTGATAGTCTCGACCACGTTCGACTATTGTACCATGAATATTCAGTTGTTGACAATGGATGAGAAGGAATCACGTTTCGGCACCTCTTTTCTATTTCAATAATAATTTTTAACAAACATGCTCACAGAGAATGCTCGTATATCTTTTATGATGTTCAGTTTGATCTTTCTAGATTATTGATGACTCCTTTTGTGTTGCGGGAGAACTTTAAATTGCTCCAAGTCTCTAAACTTTCAAAGATATATTCAGTAGTACGTCTACGCGCGCTATCCTAATGAATCCGAAGCTCACTTCTTTTGACCGGTTCGGGTTATTATTTACGCGTAAACTTACCGAAAACGCGCATTAAAATGCAGCAAACTTCCACTTAACACATGCCCGTAACCGCCACCGACTCCAAAGATTAGTCTATCAGGATATCCTGATAATATAACCGTCCAAGATTAAAAAAAAAAAAAAAAATCGAATGCTGCATGGATGCTTTAACATCCAGTCATTGTAGAAGCGACATTCATCTTTCTCTAATAGCTTAAACTGTTTCAACAGTTTATATGTCTCGATAGCTTCTTTAAAATCGGTTGCAATACGTTCGCCTACTTGAGGGACCATTACATCACGCATGCAAATGAGTTTCGGATTTGGCTCGATCGGCAGAAAAGTCGGAATCGAAAGAATCCGACTTTAGACTCTTAGTATTGCTTGACCGATCTTAAAAGTCATTTTATGCACGAAACTAAATGAAAAGAGCTAGCGCTTACCAGCTGATATTTTATTATATATCATTGGACGGTATATCAATTTTACTGACGATGTTGACAGTTAATGACAGGTTTTAAGACTTACTGCAATATTCCTGAGCTTACTGACTGCTGAGTCATTCTCGGCCTGCTGTAGTTGCACGGGGTGGGGAGAAGACAGGTGATGGCTGACACACGCGCACACACACACAACACACACACACACACACACACACACATGCACACTTTATAACCATGTGGCTATAGGATTTCGATCGATGATGCTAGACGCTTGATCGGTTCCTGTATATTGCCAAACTATTCAATACGCTAATAAACGACTGTTATCTTCCAATTAGCTTTCGTTTGTTTCCACTTCAGTACACAAAATTCTCTAAACAATTCGACTCTGACAACAAATTTTATTCGATTTTTTATCGTTTCGAAAAAAAATAAATAAATAAATTAACTTACTTAGCACATTTTTACTCGATTTAATCGACGGTAAAAAGTTTCTACGTACGCAAACCGTTTTAATCATATTTTGGTGATTAATTAACGACGTTTATAAGCGATAGAGTCATCCATTTATGCATTTAATTTGGTAAAAAGCAAAGAAAATCTTCCCCTTACCTCGACCATGAGGTCGAACATGGAACCACTAATCATAGGCCAATTGAATAGTCGTGTTTGTGAAACGTCCATTCAATTTACTTCAATGGTATTACTGTTAAGATAATTTCCTTGTTCTGACGTTGAAAACTGTCAATGGAAAGAATTGCATTTTTGAAAAGTGGACGATATATAATTCTTTAAATGGTTACTTATCGGCACACGTGGTTTTTTTTTTCTTTTTTTTATTATTCCTCTCTCTCTCTCTGTTCAATCTGGAACTTTTTAGTCAGACGATTCTTAATGAACTAGAGCGAAATTACGGGTTGTAAAATATAAGAAGTTTTAGTAAATACCCCATAATTGCAACTAATTTTACGATAAAGCTAATTCCGAAATAGCTTTAAAGGAAAACAGATGTTCGAACGGACAAATAGCGAGAGACACAGGCGCTTCCTAAAGGAAAC
Organism: Androctonus mauritanicus; assembly: GCA_011317285.2. Taxonomy (NCBI): domain Eukaryota; kingdom Metazoa; phylum Arthropoda; class Arachnida; order Scorpiones; family Buthidae; genus Androctonus; species Androctonus mauritanicus. The sequence goes on from WUQG02440308.1 coordinate 21,626, forward strand.
AGTACCGAAATAGATAAAGTTTTCCTATATTTAATACGAGGATAAACAATATAATTAAAGTCAGAATAGTTCAATTGTATTCTGTATTGTCATACGAATAGATAACGTCAGCTTTTCGGATAAACAGCAAATCTTTAAAGGAAACAATACAAGCGTTTACAATTGTAATCAGACTCAATTATAACGAAAACAATAATGGCAATCATTCTAAACTAAACCCTTAGGAGTAACCATATATATTAATAATGCCCCCCGAGAGTAGATATCACCGGTCTGACAGGTGTAACTAATGATCCGCTGCCTACCTTTTAACGTAGCTCCACTCCGATGTGCAATTATGCCAGGTAATGATGATGATAATCGGATATATCTCACTGACAAGTGGTTTCACGCTCCGATGCTCTCGCCACTTTACCTGTCACACCTGACGACTCACCTGAATGATAAAGGATTTAATTCGCTCGAATATTTGATATAAAGTTAATTCGTTTATTAGAGTTTGTAACCGCCGAAACTGCCGTGGATAAATGCGAAATTGCCTCTTAGAAATCCATTTAGATACAGATAAATTATGGCTTCTCCTTCTTGATCGTTTTCCTATAATAGTTGTTTGATTGAAAGATATTATTAATAAGAGTTTAAATACTTCGTTTTTTTAATATTATTACTATTATGATTATTATTAAAGAGGAATGGGGAGATGATTAAAAATGATTCATTCGTTTGCAAAACTAGAATAGAGAAGTAACTGGGCGACGTTTCGTCGCGTATGATTGACAAAAATCGTATTAGGCGTCAATGGAAACAGCGGATTATCAATCTTTGTTAGCAGAATAAACAATGTTGAATGTCAACGACTACTGACAATCGAGTTATTGAGCCTCCGACGGTCGTAGGAATGTTAGAGACCAAAACTGCAAATCGTCTCTAACATTCTTCCTTTTAAATCCTCTTACCAATATATAAAGGATTTCGAAAATTAAACGCTTTCACTTCAATTTTTGCCAATATCTTTTATGCCTCTAGGATGTTTCCTTCTCCCTCTCATTATCGTGTTTATAAGCGATACTCTTTAAATTCGTCGTATAGCCTTATATATATATTTTTATTTTATTTTTGTCTCTAGGCCTTTTCGCGCCAATCCGGAATTTAGCCCGCTTATTACTATCGTAATTGGGTCCAAAAAAAAAAAATATAATAAGGATATCTAGATTAAAATATCGAAACACCTAATTCCTTGACGTCATTTCCGTTCTACCTTCGACTTTTGTTATGCAACCTTTTAAAAATGATTTACCGTTTTCCATCCCCCTTGATTCTGTCTCTCTCTCTCTCTCTCTCTCTGACTCTCTTTGTTTTTTTTTGTTTTACTTCTTTCCATTAATCGAAACTCGATGGTATAAAATTCTATTTTCTTTTCTGCCATTTGCTTCAATTAAATTTTACAAATGCAATTCATTAACCGAAGTTAGGGATGTTAAAAACAAGCTGAATTGATCTTCCGAAACGTTGGTGTCTCATGGGTATTGGCGTCAAAGCTGTAATGGCGACGAGTGAATATCATAAACTGTAGAACCGGTAAAAAAAAGGAGGATAAACACTATTTCGCTTCTTCTACTCCATTTTTCTAGGAATTTAAAAGAGAGTTAAAGTTAGACTAGTCCAAGTTTATATTTAGGAATCGGTTTATTTTCACTTTATATATATATATATACGTATATATCGCGCTTTATAACTTATACTTTATCCGGCTATTTAGTTACTCGAAAAATAAATAAATAAATAAATAAAACAAGAAATTTGTGATCGATTTTAAACGATTTTTTTTTTTTCTTGTAGTTACGATATAGGGCAATCAAACGGTTTAAAATTAATTATTATTTAACGTTTGGCTATCCGAGATGTTATTTTAGAACTGCAAACTGTTCTGTTGTCTAGATATTCACTTAATCAGCCTGGAGTGACGTCACGAGTCCCTATAACCCATTTAAGCGTGTTTGCGAAAGATGTAGGGCACAAAAAAACGAAAAAAATAGAATAAAATAAAAGAATCAGCGCCATTTTATTCTAAATGCTCCTATCAGTTAGAATAATATATATGTTTTTTTTTTTTTTTAACTTTATACGAGTTTGGAAACGATATTTTTCGCGTTTTGTTCTGGCTACGTGTTTTAATATATATTAATTAATAATAAAACGTCGTAGCGAAGGTTGCAGTGCGGGTATTTAGGTTATGCAGTTATGATGAACTCAGTTTGGAATTTTTGAAAGATAACCTATAACACGTGATAAATTTTGCTCTATATGTAGGTCGTTAAGAATTAATAAATGGAACATTGCCAATTATTTCAATAACAGTTTTCTCAAACCTTGATAGGCGTATAATTGGAACTTTATTGAAACACAACGCTCTATAGCTTAAGTTTCATTAATAAGTTTAGTCATACTGCTGCTTTTTTTTGTCATTATTATTATTATTATTATTTGTCATTTCTGGCCGTGCATTAATAATATCGTTGTGTGGTGGTCGGTTTAACTTCAGACAATGATCCTTTTGAACATAACTGCGAAGGAGATTTCGAGCAGAAATAGATATTTCGGAGGTGTAACAAGATCAGTAGGGTTCGGGAATGGAGTGGCACATCTTTTTAACGTTTTAACGAGTACTTGTTCTAACGGTAACGGAAGATAAAGCCACTCCTTCTAGAGCCTCCATTGTTACGACAGTAAATTTCTACCATTCTTAAGTGCAGCATCCTTTATATACACTTCTTTCTTAAAAGTAAAATTTGGCTTTTCCTGTTATTACGGACGACACCGCTGGCTTTTGTAGAATTTCGTGTTTTAGAACACCTGTTTTAATGACAAAAATACAGGTCTAAACCTCCTACCATAATATAGAAAATGGACAAAAGTTTTGAAACTGTAAAAATTGTCGAAAACGTAGGAAATCGAGATATGATACAGGAAATGAGTTACGTATTATCACGTATTCCTTTCACAATTGAAGGAACTATGTACGTTCGCATTTTACATATTTTTAGTAAATTCGAAGAGTTATGTTTTTAACTTATCGAAATGTTAATTCTAGTACTTTAGTAGGCCATAATTAATATTTTTAAGTGGCATTTCGATACAACCAAACACAAGAATTAAAGTTAAAAAAAACATGAATAAAACATATTTGAGTTTTTCGATATTTAAATAATTTTTGTCTGTTTTTTTTTTTATAAAAAAAAAAATTCAAAATTCTTGTAGATAATAGATTTAGATTGTTAATTATTATTATTATTTTTTGGTCTCTCGTTAGGAACCTGTAGAATTTAGGGAGGCATTTTATATCACTAACTCCTGTATTATGTAGTTGCTTCCAAATAATTCATGGTCCATTTCCACACACGGTCATCACGACAATTCTGACCTCATAAGTCTAAATTCAGTGGGGAATTTACCGAAACCCCTATTACTTGACCATCACTCATAAATAACCAGCTTTTAAGAGGCGAGCAATAACTTTAGACAAGGAATTGAATTTTCGATTAAGTTAACCAATACCACAACACTTAAAAATAAAAATAAAATAAATAAATAATAATAAATTTGAGGTTTTAACGGACGCAAACTCTCTCAATCTGAGTACGTTCGATACGAAAAAAAAAACGAGTTTTAATTTTTATTTTAAAATTCTTAAGATTTTCGGGGATATTTTACATCTCTTGGTTGCAGTGTTTGGCAGGAAAATCGTAGAGGATATTGGTTACTTATTAAAAAAATTATAATTTTATTCTATAGCTTCATATATATATATGTTTAAAAAATGATGATAATAATAATAATAAGTCGGTAGAAGAAAAAATAAAAAAATAAAAAATGCCCACGAAAATGTATATCTGTAACAATGGTCATAAGCGAACGGTGTGACGGGTTCGGACGCAATTGAGAATTGATCATTTTGGCAAAATTCCAGCGTCTCAATGCTTAAGTTGCCAGATGGCAATGTGCCAAACAATCTTGGTGATGCTGCTGTTAATTAATCTTAGGAGTTACACTAAACAGTTATGTTAAACTGGAAGTTTTTATTCCACGCTTCTGTATAAAGTAATATAGACACATACACATACTAAATTCACTTAGGGAAATTCCCCTATATTAAAAAATTAAAGTGGTCTATATATATATATATATAAACCGTTTGTAAATTTGATTAGAATGTTTACTCCGATTGTACGAGACAAAAGAATAAAAATCTAATATCGGAATATTTAATAATAAAATTATCATAATTGTTATCGAATTTATATATAAATATATATAAATGTAAGATTTTTAATTGATGGAAATGGTTTTTAGATGGGTGATAATAGTACTCGAAGAAGTGCTCATGTCTGAAGTGAGGCACTCCATATTAATGACTACTTTCTACGGGGTAAGTTGATTCATTTAATATAACTGTCCCCCTTTCAACTGCTGGTTCCCTAGAGAAAGACAAGTTAGATGTAAATAAGCACTTAATGTGCCAACGTTTCCTCTCTCTCTCTCTTTCTCTCTCTGGCTATTAAAGTTTTGCAGCGAATTAATAAATATATATTTTAAATAATTTCGAACCGTCTCGACTGTTGCGAATATATTTTTTTTCTTCATTTTTAAAATTTAAAATGTTATATATTTAATAAAGTTTTTGATACCTTCTACACGTGCATCACAGAATAAAATTGTAAATCTTCTGTATGGCATACATCAGCTGTTGTTTCGATAGTCGACTTCGGCAGTAAGTCTGGTGTGGAGTGTTAGCGACACGATGTTTTAGAGTAGTGCATCTGACAGGTTTCGAAGTAAAGAATATATTAATTCGTAAACAAATTTTTTTTTATTTTTTATTTTTTTTTTCTGGGACGAAAATAAACAAAACGCGAGGTGTTATTCGGTGAGGAAATGGATCAATATCCTATAAGATGACATTTGACGGTCATTCCTCAGTTGATTGGAACGGTCTTATCAAAAGCTTTCCTCTTGCAACACTTCCTGATCCGTGTTGGCTCCATATTACACAGGAGAATTTCATTACAATTAGACGTTCACGTTCCACGTCTTTCCCTCCTTCAACCTTCTGACACATTCCATCGAGCTGGCTGAACCACAAACTGACAAACCTATTACCAGCGAGTGACGTTGTGCCAAACGGGGCCACATTCTATTAATCCGCAGCGAGAACCAACTCGCACTAAACTGGTGTATTAATTTCATTCCTACGTTTTCCACATCCCAGGCGGGACGAGGTAACTGAAGACTGCGAGATTCCAATTCCTATTTAGAAGTCCTCCATTGCTTTGCCCCATCACCGGTGATGGCCGAGGCCTTTGGATGCAGTAAATGGTACCCCTATAATGTTCGCCAAACCTTATCACAACGTCCCAGGTGTACGGGACACTACCGGCTTATCGACACACATCTACGGTAACAGTCTCGCTTTATTACATACTTTGTCACTTTTCCCTCTCCGTGTCTTAGCCCCTCTTTCTTCCCCCCTCTCCGGTGGGTGTAAGGTGATCCAAGACGAAATTCTCCTTTTCCCAAGCTGAATGTTTTCCATTCAATGTCCAGCCCAAGACTCCTCTTTTCTCTGCTATAATTTACAGCACACTTATAACAGCCAAATGATATTTGGAGATATTGACGTCTAATATAGCCTATTTAGTTCTTTATCATTAAACGCCCTTTTTTTTTTTTTATCATCATCATTCGCCCGAGCCGTTCTTCTTCCTACTTTCGAAGCTAAATTTGATCAAAGTTAATTTTAAATTTTATATAAAAAAAAAAAAATAAAAATATTGCAAAACTCTAACATTCACTTCAGACACAAGTTATGTTCATTATAATTCTATTTTTAATTCGTTATACGGGACACGCTGTTGGTTACATTATTACAGGATATATTGAATTAGGAGCCAAAATTTTCTGGAGATTTCTTAAAAATTCTCGAGTTTTAATCGTGAAAGATTAAATTCGTTTTACGAGAATTATTTGTTATATACGTTTAAACAAATATTTGAACGTTTGCTTTCGGGTGCATAGTTCAAAATTCTGAAAAGTGCTTTTTATCTTTCCTCTCACTGCTTTTTGTTAAACGAGAACGTTTCTTTATCTTATGTAGATATGATTTACGGGCTGCTGAGAATCAGCAGGTACATCTTAGTAGACAATATTTCCGGTACTTTTGGGAATATTGGAGAACTTAAAGAAGGTATTCGGCAGCGATTCTGATCTAGCAACTTTAATTTGATTTATGCAACAGCGAAGATACGTCTTAGCTATAAATATAGACTATATGTACTGTATTTCTTATATATATATATATAAAAAAAAAGGTTAAATTGAGAGAAATACCTGTATGGTAGATTTAAAGAAGTGGCACTTTTAATCTCCGTAATTGCTAGTGAGGAATGATAATGGTAATTATAATGCAAAATTCCCGAGAGTGGAAGGACAAAATGCATCGATTCTTCGGTTATGACTTCCCCAACGAAATCTGTTCTCCGCTTGTCATAAATCACGTGGTTTCGAAGTGAGGTCACGTGTCATGCGAGAGAACGATTTCCTCCCTCCTCCTGACCCATCTCGGAAGGTTGAAAATTCCCCCTTTTATGCAGCACACTTAAAGATGGATTTTTCATCGCTCCCGTTCTGATATACACACTTAAAAAGTCGAGAATTCTCCAGCAAGAACAAAACTTTCAGAAATTACACTTGTTTTTTTTTCTTCTTCTTCTTCTTTTCTTAATTTTTGCTACCGATAGAAAATATCATTAAGCGGTACGCGAAGTATCGTAGACAGTTGTGGACGCATTTTTCCATAGATATTGTTTGAAATCAATGCGTTTTTCCGGCTACAACACCTCTACTTTGGTTAGTGGCTTATACCATCGCATCAATGATTCAAGAAACTCAAAATCGTTTAGAATTCTCATTTTAAAATGGGATTACTGTGCGGGATGGGAACGGATTAGAGAGAAAAACCTTTTCTTGTTTGCTTTCTTTTCTTTTGCAATATTCATTGAAAGAGAAAAACGGCAAAGAGAGCAGCGACAAAATCTAAATGAAGACAAACTGTAATGGTTTGAAAGGTATAGAAATTCGACTTTAAAAAACATATCTGGAATTTTTTATTTTATTTTTTTCTGTTTTGACAATTTGCCATTTATGACATCGATGTTTCACACCATGGTTCATCGCTTGCAAATTTTCCCCCCCTTTTTTTTATTTTTTATTTTATTTTTGATTAGAAAGCGGATAGAATTTATTTATTTGCGTTCTTCCTCCTCCCTTTAACGCCAGTAGACCTATCTATTGTCGTAAAAGCTAGCCACCTTGCAGGAATAAGATAAACCGTATTGGCGAGTATATTATATTGAATTATCCCAACACAGGACTTCTGTGTCTAGTGGATAGGTTCTTGTATGAAAGCAGTTTCGCGAGACTTACGACTTAGACCTGAGGGGTTCTTAACCTATGGGTGGACACACTAACTCGGCATCCCATAGATTAATTCGTTAATTCAAAAATTTGCTTTAAAACTCTAAAATTTGGCATTAAAAGCGGTCCTGGATGAAAACCACACGTTCCTATCTTTAAATTAATAACATAAATTGTATTTTTATTTTTTTTTATTGAGGTAACTGATGATGAAATAGTTTATGTTCAATGTCATTGTTCTTAACTTTCAATGTCGTTCCAATTAAGTTTTTGGAAATTACCCTTCTAAACGGTAAGGTCACGTGATGAAGTGTATGAGTCATTGCTTACTTCCCATTGTTCAGTCAGTGATAAGGGGAAAGAGAGCCTACATGAGTTTCCCTGTACCTTCAGCATCTACACTCACCATGTGTATATATATATATTGCTGAAGGCTAAAATCGTTGCCAGGTTTATGTAAATACAGCTTATTTTGATACGGTATCTCTCTTCATACATTACATTGGATTTTGAATATACGTTCTGACAGTTATTGAAGAAGTTTCTAAAAAATATTTTTATAAAATTAAAATCTATTTTAAATCTTTTTTTTATTGGTTATTTCTCTCTCTCTCGCTTGCGATAAAAACCATACGCTGTTAGAATTAAAAACAGGATGCACACATCCTATAACGTAATCGCATTGCATCGAGGGCACTGCACGAATAAATAACATAAACTATCCACGATATGAAACGAAAATTCTTGCAGGTATAGAGATGTTCACAGTTAAACCGAACATTTTCACCCTTTCTTTATATCTACTGTATATATATATATATATATATATATAAAGGAAGATAAATAAAACCATGCTTCTTTTCACCGAAGGAGAATTGGAGCCTGGATGCGAATTAAGAGCAGTCTGGGGTCTGTAGATTGGGGGTTTTGTGACCCTTCGTGCGAAATCGATCACCTGTGGGGGTGGAAGAGGACACACCCCGAGGTTATTGACACCGTAACGGATGTCATCCAGTTGGGTTTATGTCTGGATAGGGGATGTGGGGGTGAGCCAGCTGTCTGACCGTCCATCATATCTGCAGTCTTACCCTGGCTGTCAGCTTCAGCACTTTCTCAACCAGCTTTAAGTATTTGTTCTGTCTCAAGTTGTCGTTTCGAGGTAGGTGTGTCTTTAGTGTTCTGACAGCCCTATACGGTCAAACTTTATATCTACAGGGCATCACAACGTCCAGAATTTAAAAAAAAAAGAAAAAAAAAAGAAAAACAACTTGAACAGAATGTCACATTTTGTAACTAACTGAAAGACGAAAAGGTGACGCTATGAGAAACATAAGAATCTTTACGCAGTTATTTGTTAATAGTAATGCAACGGATATATATATATATATATATATAAAACAGTTTATTCGACAGACTTTTTTTTTCGTTTTAAATTTTTTAAAACGAAAAAAAAAAGAAAAATTTTCACTTTCGTTCTTCTTTAATGATAACTGACTAAACGTGTATTGCGTATTGTAACTCAATACCGCGAAGATTCTCTCAGTTGGGGGTCAGATTCACTTATAACGAATTATAGTTATAACTCATATTTACATTAATGTTAAAAAATATTTTATAAAAACAATCGAAAAATATCTCTATTCAGTTTTTGTTATCTTAATTTTCCAGTACAGTTTCTGTATTATAAAATTCTTTTTTGTTTTTTTAGACTCGCACTTAGATGTACTAATAAATACAATTTTTAAAATTTTGACTTAATTTTTATGGTATCTAATAATAATCTTAACTTAGAATGTTAGAGTTTCCTGTATGCTTACAGTTCGTTATGATAAAAAGCCTGATAAATTCAAGCATATTTTCTGATCTGTGAGATGCTTGTAAAAGTTTTTCTTTAGATCCATGCACGAGTTTACTTAGGAAAAAAAAATATATTTTAAAGAGATTTCTTGAATAATTACTTGCTAATGCATTTAGAGTCAATATTTATTACAATTCAGCACGATATGAATAACCTATATCTCATAATATCATTCTCACACTCGACCTTCCATCATTCCACAACTATTTATCGTCGAAGGGTCTATATACAGAAACGCATCATAAAATCATGGAGAGAACAAAATTGAGCCGTTCTCTGCCCACAAGACACACCAAAGGCAGTTTGGAAAACGACGGAACCTGGGTGACAGTTTTCATTCTAGGTTGACAAATTGTCTGACAGTTGGGGAATGACATCATCGTTCATAGGTGGCCGGTCACTGCCTGTCTCTCTCTCTCTCTCTCTCTCTTTCTCTCTATATAGATAGATAGATATTTACAGAACCGGTGTAGATATAATTTATGTAATTTCCTTTCATATTTCCTTGGGCAATTATCCTTTCTAGTATTCGAGAGCACTCCATATTCAGAATAACCGATATCTTGCAATGTGATAAGAACACGGCCTAGAATGTATATATTAGTGTTCACAATATATTATGAATAATAGATAGACAGATTTGACTGAATATTTCAAACACCTCTGACCAGCAACTACTATAGTTTGTGGGTTGTCTGTGGTTAGAGTATTACAAGATCGCTTTCCCTGTCTGATCTTTCGTGACAGCTCTAAATGAGGTTTCCATGTACGTCTCTTTTGTCTCCCACCTGGTTGTCATGTCGCCAGAGAAAATGGCATTTTCCAGTACCTCCCTTGTTCCGTGTTTAATTGTAGACGACAACCAAAGCTGTTGTGGTCATTGGTTTTCTACGTAGTTTATTCTTTTATGTCGATGATTTCTGATTTTTGAAGTTTTTCCATAATTTTTATAAATTACCTTCTTAATTGAAATGTTTTCTTTCCAACTTTCGAAAATGTTTTCTCGTGTATCGTAAGAAGGGTTGTGTGGTAGAAAGTTTTATAAAAGTCGTGCAGCGATACGCTTATTAAGAAAAATTATTGTTGTATGGGCCTGTAAGAGATACTAAGCAAAAAGTGCGCATTTAACCTTAAAATTAAGGTCGTACTGGTAATATGAGAACTGTTAAAGCTCTCATCCTATGGTTGGATAGTGGGAAACCCGTTGAAAAATGTACAGCATAAAGTTCGTTAGATATTTATCAATAAGCAGTAAAGATGCGCGGAAAAGTAAGTGCGAAACATTGTCACTATAAGGGAAGATTGGCTGTCGAGAGAGAATCCTCTCCAGATATGACGGTAAACTTTCAGCAAAGTGTGGACTTTTAGATTGACTCTTACACGCGTGTATGTAACAAAGGATTGTGGGTTGTATCAACAGTAGAAACCAATAGGCAAAAGCTGGTCTCGTGTATAGTTCGATTGATACACGCAAAGTCCATTTTTGACAGTGTCTGAGCTTCCCCTCAACTCTCCGTCGATTGGGGGGAAAGAAGAGGGATCCATTTCGATCGATGTACTCTCAGGCCTACTTTCCTTGTAAACATCTCTTCCCATCATCTGCTTCATTAACTTTACCCATTCTAAATAATTTCTTGTAATTTGTATTTTGGATAAAGACAGTTCATCGGTGTAACTGACCGCCATTCAACCTGCATCACTAAATTGCTTGTATATATAATTAGTAAACATTAGAAATTTCTCTCTCTATCTTATTAGGGGTTAGGAGATACATTTAGTTGAAGGAACGTGCCATGTTATTCCTGGAATGTTTCCGTAACTATCACTGGATGTAGATACGTTGAGAAAGGTTGAACTATGAGAATGTAGTTGCTTTATATTACTGACAGAATTCTAAAGTGGTTCTATTAAGAAAGGAATGTACATAACTTAGTAGCTTTATAATGTTCTTGAATGCACTGACTACACTTGATTTAACAAATCGAAGATTCTAAAAATAACTAATATAAATGTCTAGACTACTTAAAAAAACAAAAATAAAATCTTCTTTCCACACAAAAATCTCTATTGACTGCAATTGAAGCTGCCTCACTAGAAAAAAAAAGAAAGAAAGAAAGATAGAGATCTATGAGAAGTGCAGATTTGATCTATATTATGTCCATGATAATTTTTATCTATCTCGAGTTTGATTTTGAATATATCTCAATTAAAAATTTATTTATTTTTTTTTTCGAAAAATTTCGATGATTAAACTCGATCCGAAACCACCAAAATACAAACATACGCATACCGTTTGGTAGTTTGTTAACTTTAAATATCGATTTTGCCGATTTTTAAATAAATTCACCTCATCTAATTGATAAAATTTCGTTACAGCAATATAAAACGACAAATTCTTCCAGCAACAGAGGATTGATCGGGACAGGTGTTGAGGAGTCCCGCCTTCTCACAGGTGTTTTACCTGTTATTGGCAGTCGGCCGAGGACAGGTGGTGCTTACGCATCCCAAGAGCAGTCAACCAATCAGAGACTCGTAAAGATATATCATGTGTACTAAGGTGATTTTTACTGGTTGTCAAACCGTTTAAAACGGGTGGTACTTTACCGTAATCATCTAATCCGCAAATGAGAAACGTTTTTCTTTTATTTTTTCTTAAACAATAACAATTTTTATCATTAAAAAAAATAATTAATAAACGATTTTAATGGCTAGTATTAGTAAGTAGTTTCGATACCATCTCCGAATAATGCATCGAAATCCCGAAAATACTCGATTTATCCAACTACGTTCGTGTTCGTTTTAAAAGGGTAGTCATGGATAAATCTTTCTGTATCGAAGAAAATTCGTAAAAATGGATATCGCACAAACGATTTTCTTAGATTCATCGATACTTTCCTCTTTCTTTGCTCTCCGCAAGTCTAGTTAACTGTAACTCGGTTAATTTGTTGCGGGTCTTTTTCACGAAAGAAATATTTTCAGTTCTCGTAGTAGTAATAATAATAATGACAATTATTATAATTATAGTAATAACAGAATAATAATAAATGCTTTTAAAGTAGGAAAAAAAAAAAAAAAAGTATATTTTCAAGGTCTCGTTGGCGGTCACCTAATTTTTAGTTAACCTTTAGGCCTATATAAAAGTCGATAATGAAAACACGTTTATTGTACGAAACTATGTTAGACGTGATGGACAGTACGTTGGGAAAGTATGTTTAATTGCAGTGGAGAAGTTAGAAGTAATTGACGCCCAGTGCTGACTCTAGCAATTAGGTCGGAAATGATTGTAGATAATGGCGACCATTTTATCCAGTCGACCGTCTTAATAGGTTGATGAGTGTATCCTGGAATCAGGTACCTGCAAGAGCACTTCTTAGAAATAGTGTCATTGACCCGTCTTGTAATTATTTTTTTCTCTTTTTTTTTTTTTTTTTTGTCTTATAGACTGTGTGTCACTTTCTCTTTTCTTTTGCCCAGTTTCAGTTTCCTGATCTCTGAACTGCAGTTCCGATTCTTTTAGAGAGGCATTAGGCCTTTCATAATCTGACAAACATTACCCTTCACTTGGTCTACGTCGTCCGTGTTTATTCATTATATCGTGATTGATGTAAGAGGAATTATCAAAAACCATTAAAAAAAAGTATTTTTCTGTCGCGCCTTAATGGTTACATTATTTAAAAAAAAAATAAATAAATAAATTCTAGCCAGTTGATTGAAAATATTTGAGAAATAATTTTTTATATGAGATGATTTAAAAAGCGAAGTTTTAGGCGATTAAATGGTAAATAATTAAAGCTACACCTTATATTTTAAGAATTAGGGCTTGCACGTTACAAGCGAAGCATCATCCGTAAACAAAGTGTCCTTGTGCTTTTCGGACAGGGTGAAGAAAAGATCACAACTTTGACAGTTACCATTCCCCCTCACGTCTGGACAGTTGGAACACAGCCAGTCCATAGACAAGCTGAAACATTCAGTAAACTTACCATTAATCTGGTGTCGGTGATTCTTTTCCGTTTCGGGAGATGTATCACTTTCGTCGTCAACCTCACAAGGGTAAAAACGAGGCGCCACAACACAATTTATTACACGTTCACTACTGCATTCCACCCCCTTTGTCCCCTGTGTCACATGGGACGTTGTGGCTGGACAGTTGGACACCGCACTTCTAATGCTAGGATATGGGGTCGTAAATTGGATTCTACTTTGATCTCACTGTGGTTCACTATTAAATGCCACTTCGTTTCCATTGCTAGGTTTCGGGGCAATTGGGCTTAGGCCTCTCTCTCTCTCTCCGCTTTCACATCAGAAAATGTCAATGTAATTTTATTACGCCTCTAGGTCCTATTAAGAGCGTCGGTTCGGTATTATTTTTGCCATTTTTGGGTATTATCTAGCCTTCACGAAAATTAGGAAAAAGTTCATTCAGCCGAGAAGATTCAAAGTCGTGCGCGTAATAGTTGTTTAATGTCGGCATTTTTAGATAGAGTCGAGACAGAGCGATAAGAGTTCAGCTAATGTCTCGAACTAGAAGTTAATTGCGTCAACAAAGAAAAATAATGAAAGAATGCTTGAGAAAAGTCCCCAGATCTATCCCCCTTCCAACTCTTTTGGCCGTATGCGGTATCGACTTTCAACTTATGTAATTGGTGGAGGCTCCGCTCTAAGAAGTTAAGTGCATATTATAGAAAACTTTTTCCATCTTCCCTTCTTCTTTACCGAACTCTATAGATTTCTACTAAGTTTGCCGTTAAATTCACTTGTTTTTCTTTAAAGTGCGGTGTTTCGCTTCGACGCCGCTGCCCGCTTAATCGGAATAAATGTGCCGTTTTATATTCTTGTAAATCAATTCAGAAGCGAACGAAACCTCTCTAAATTACGAGCAATTCCATTTTTGATGCTCTTTTTTTTCCTCCCTTCTTACTCCTCCTCCTAGCCACCGAGGGATAGGAATGGCACCGGATGGGACGAAAAAATATGCCTGCTTTTTTTTTATTTTTTTATTCGTTCTTTGGCGCATTTTTGAAAGTTCTCAAGCAGTTCCTCCGTATCTATTGCGTCGGCGCAGAAATACTGACGTCAAGATAGAAAATTGATGATCGCTGTCAACATGTGTCGGGGACAGTGCTTTCTGTCGTCTACGTGTATGGAACCGAACCGAGGCGTTTCTGTTGCAGACACTTAACTGTGGATATTGACTGCCGTTATATTTCGAATCGTCCGATAATTCTTTATGAACGATGGCTATTTTGTTGACTTCTTCACTTTCATCATTTACCACCTTTTATTGCAAAATTCTCCATTTTTTTTTTTTTTCTTTATACTTTTACAATAAAATATATATCATCTGTTGGAGGAAGACCATTCTCTTCCCCCCTCTTAATATCTAATTTTTATACTCTTTCCGTCAGTTATTTAGAATTAAAGATAACAGAAACAAAATGCGAAACAACTTCTACATTCGTCGGATTAAAAATAATTTAGATGACAATTTTCTTTTTTTTCTCTCTTTTTAATACATTTTTATATCCATATTCTATGAGAGTGCTAAAAAAGCTTTTTGCGAAAAATACTTGCTCGATTATCAAAAGAGGATATGTGCTGTTTCTGTTTCTTTCTTTTTTCTTTTTTTTTTGTACGATGGTGCAGAGCATAAGAGCGAGTTACATCAGGCAGTTTGGACAAGGACCGAGGTGATACGTTCTGCTCCCTTTCTCACGACCGCATCGCATGTAACAAGGAAGACTACAACAAGATAGATGGCTTAGTTGTTGGTGAAACAGGCCCTATCACATTACACCTGGCGTTTTCTAGTGTCTCTAATGGGAATTACCTTGAAGTCTGAAGAAATTTAAGGACGCTGTGGTTCTTCGCAACAGCAAAAACTGTCACCTTATCGAACAAGAGTTCCTTTATAGTAAAGGTCTCAGCACCTTCTTCGCCTCCGCTTTCGGTAACACGGCTCCACTTGTTATTTCTAAATACTACTTCCTGTTTGTCATCTCCATTTCTTGCTAACGTGAGCCTAACTTGTCATCTTAAAAACTTTATATGTGCCTTCTCTCGTATATAAGGTTGCATCGAAGGTCATCTAACCGCAGTGCGAAAAGTTAAAAAAACAAAAATATTTAATTCTCACGAAAGTAAAAGATCAAAGTTTAACTGATGAGAGAAAAAAAGAAAAAAAGAAAAAATATAAATCATATGTTAGAATAAATAAACCGTTTTATTTTAATAAACGAATAAATTTAAATAATAAAAATCGTATTAATTAATTAATTATTATTATTATTATTTAAAAACTTCCATCATTAAACATAAATTATAAATCGTTAACAGAGTGTTAATTTAATTTAAATTATAAACTAAACTCCGATATATAATGTAGATAAGCATATATATATATTATTAATTAATAAACGCATGGAATGTTATAATACATAATTTTAGCCCAATGTCGCCTTGTTTAACAATTTATATCGAGTAGACGTAGAGCATTTTAGGCCAAGTGGATACTATCAACTTCCTATAGAACAAAGCATAGCTACAATCCCCATAATTAGGTTGAAACAGATTTTGATATTATAGAAAGGAAATGGCTAACGGACGTTACTCATGTTCAGTCTCCGTCAGTTCAACAAAGCTTCAACACCACCATGTGACCTCATCTCTTCCCCTGCGAGTAATTAGAGAGAACGACGTAATTACTAGACCACAGAGAATCTATCCAACGTAGGACCTCCTGTCTGAGCTCAAGAACGTTTCATTTCCTGTGCCCAACACTATATTTAATGTAATATTCGATTCAAGTTCAAAATTCGTTCGACTTTTTTTTATATATATCATCTGCCTGTGTAGATCAGATAGTCGTAGATCCAAGTCGGCCATGTTCCAGCTTACGTCTTTGCTGTTTAGCATTCGCTTTAATGAGTATTTTCGAATATTATTGAATCCAGTTATTAAAAAGAATAGAATTTTTTTTTTTTTTTTTTTAAGCAGAAGCTACAGTTTAATCTCTAATGGAAATTTTGTGCCAAAGTGGATGAGTTAATTCCGACTCCTGTTTTTTTTTTTTTTTCTTTCTGTTTTTTAATAGATAGCATAGATCTAATATTCCAAATGCGATTTTTTATTAAGGTCAAGTAAGCTCGATGACGCAATCAATAGGCCCTACATAAACTAGATTAATTTCTAGTTTAAAGGCCGTAATTTAATTTAGACCTGTCCTACATCTCTCTCTCGTTTTTTTTTTTTCGATCTTAATTAACCGAGAATTGATTCATTAGGTTCTGGTGCAGAAGTTTTCAGAAAAAAAAAATAAGTTTTAAATAACGAAGAAGATAATATTTATACTGTTTGGTGTCGATGATAAATTTGTCCGTAGTTAAAGTGTAAATTGTAGAATTTACACGTGAGAGAGAATAATGGATGTATGGATTCGTTATAGTTCCATTTGTGTTGTGAAAGCTTGACGTCAACTCGATCCCGATTTCCCCTGCAGGAAGCCAGTAGGGATGACGGAAAGCGGTGAGACATAAGGGATGTAGATCTTTATTGTGACAGACTTCTCTATAGTGCGAACTGATATTAATGGATGATAATGGAGATGATTCTGGGTTTGGCGTTAATGAGTAACTCCCTGCAGGGGTTCCTAGCAAAGTGAAAGAGTAAAGAATGTATTCTTTCCCGTGAAGTAATAGGTACGTCGTTTATACCGATATTTTCTCACGGGTCTGATGTATACCACTTTTTTTTTGTTGTTGTTGTTTAATTTCTCTATGCAAGTTTTTTTTTTTTTGCATAATTCAACAAAAATTTTAGATAAACACCCCTCGCACGCGGGTCGAACATGTTCCTCCCCAAATATTCAAAAATACTTACATAAAAATAAATAAAATATATATATATACAGAGGAAGTAGACATAAATATCTCTCTCTCACCAAAACATATTTTCGAATAGAAATCTCCAGAACACATTTTTCGAGTTGGAAATCGCTTAGAATATATTTTTCGAATCAAACTTTTAAGAATATCGGAAAAAATGAGAGTATATCCTATGAATAAAAATCTTTCAGAATACGTTTCAGAATAGAAATTTTCTGTGAAAAACGATATTAGATATTATTCTTCGAATATTCGAAAATAACGTTTTAAATAGTTGAAGGAATATTTTTCCAAATAAATCCTTGAGAATAGTTTAGGAAGAGAAGGAAAAAAAAAAAAAAAAAAAACTCTCGAGGGTCATTTTTCCAAGAAAAATCTCTTAGATCACATCCTTCTTAGGACGAACATTTTTCGAATAAAAACATCATCCTTTAGTCAATTCTTTATATTCAAAACACAACCCAAATAAACAAAAAATAAAAGAAAAAAAGAAAGGAAGAAAAGAAAGTTAAGAAAAAAAAATAAAAAAAATTATAACGTATTAAGTAAATCCATAGTGGGAGAAATTACGAGGTCACACTAAAGAATTTCCAAGAGATGAATTGATTAAACGAGCATGGTAGTAGAATACAGCAACGATTTACTACAATAATCTCTCTTAAATGCATGCAAATACGCCAAAGTATGAGATAATAACCACAGTCCTACATATTTCTTAGTAATCACTTAATGGCAAACAGGAGGATGCAACTTTCTATATATGAAAAAAAAAAAACAACAACTGCTAGCAGTTAAAATAAACAAATACCTAAATTAAATATATTAATTCGTCTAGTTTTATATTAATAAAGTTCCCTTTCTAGTTTTATTTATTTTATTTTATTTTTTAAAAAAACTCGATCAAAAATCATTTCTTCTTTCGCTAATTTTTTTTTAACTTGTATAAATCCTTATTAAGGTCCTACTTAAAGACGGTCGTATGCGTCACAGAATCTAACATGATAGTTTGAAATGTCAAAATAAAAAAAAAATAAAAAAAAATCGAGGGGGAGGGAGAATGGTGAACATTTTTAAAATTCACAATGTAACTATGCAAAGAAAATAGACGTTTGTTGGCAGTTCGCCAATTCTCTGGTGTGTCAAGAAGATAGCCTATAGGTACCACAGTTGTTATCAGTACCGGCCTCATATTATGTGGTTAGGTTTAGTATAAATATGTATATAATTCTTGGTAAAGATGTAACTAAAAGCCGTAAGTAGCCTGTTAAATTCAAGCCTATTTTTGATTACCACGGTTAAGGTGTGTGTGATAGTCGTGACATTGGCGTGATTTATGAAAGATCCAATTTTTTTTTTTTTTTTTTGATAAAAAAACAAATACAGTACTTGATAAGTTCGTGTATTATTTAATTATAGTAAAAAAAAAATTGTTATTTTTTTTTTGTAAATTAAACTTGTTTTCGGTTTCACTTGTTCCAAAGTTTATAATTCGAAACGCGACATTTTTTGACATTAATTATTTTTACGCGTGGGATTAGGGTGTAGAAAAGTGTCGTCGGTCGAGCAGTTTTACTATTTTCAATCCGAGTCGTTTTATATCCGAAGTTAATCCTATTTTCGTATTGAAAATCCTGGTGACAGAGGAAGGTATCCTTAAAAGTGAACGCAGGTGCAAAGTCTTTTCATAATTGACTAGCTTTGCAATGGTTGTTAACTCGTCCATGAGTATCATCAGGTAATGGACGGAGGAAAAGTGCACCGATGTTTCTACCAATTTAACCCATTCTATGAGATGCTAGCAATTACAGTAGCAGTCATGACGACACACACACACACACACACAACAGTCATTATAATGGCTCTTTTGTCAATTCCACTTTCCTATTTATTGTTTTCTGATCCGTTATGAATAAATGATTTAATTGGATTATTCTTTTTATCTGATAATACCTCCTAACAATATCTTTGTGTAGAATTAATATCGTTACACCAACCTTTTAATTTATGTTTAAGTAAAAATGTTTTAAAAGTTTGATTTCGAAACAGTTTGGCCATTTTGCTCGTTTGTTTCAAAAAAATTTTTTTTTGTTCCATAATCTATACGGTACACGTATGGAATTCAAAAATCTATAAATCGCGAAAATGACGAGTTTGGTTAAACTTATAAAACTGCGGTTTGAAAAGAAAAAAAAAAAAAAAAAATTTTAAAATAAGAATCTTATTAAATTTTAATTTTAGAAACTTTCGAGCTTATCTTTTTCTCTTTAGCTTCATTAATCACGCAGAAATTATCAGATAGCCGTCTTATTTTCACCAATATCGGGGTTTCCAACGATGATGCTCAGGATTAAAAAAAAAATAAAAAATAAAAATAAAAGAAATAAAAACTTTCCCTCGTAAATTTTCAAAAATTTCACCAAAAAATATTCTCGTGTTACAAATGTGAGAAAACATTTTAAAATAGGCCTATTCAATTTGCATATTGTGCGAAACGATTTCTTATCATAGAAAAGGCTTCTCCGTGGTGCCATTGTGCCCAGAATTTGGCATGAGAACAACATACGTTAGGAAAGGAGGAAAGAAAAAAATTCCTAGAAAATGGCCAACAACAATAACAACCCAAAAATCCATTCATCCCTCGTAGTTGTAAAAACAAGAGTAACATCGGAGGCAAATGGCGTGGGGAAGGAACATCGCTTAAGAGAATGCTGACACCAGTCCCCAAATGTCAAGTTTAGCCGTCACACTTCGTTCATCTATTAGGCAGATCATCGCCAGTGTAATCTCATAATGGCTCAGAGTTACGTTTAAAATCAATCACCATCATTTACAGGAATACCCCGTCCAACCAACTTTGTAGTAAATGTAATGTTTCAAAATTGCCTACTGTTTGTGAAAAGAGCCAAAAGTGCTATTAACTTATTTTCATAGATTCGGTTTCTAACACGTTTTATAATACGTTGGCGTGGACCAAAATTTAAATAAACTCCAATGGTTATCGAATGAATAAAATCCGATTGTTAGTAGAAACATTCAGATAACTTACTATTTTTTTTATTTTTATTTTTTTCTTCGGATGTAATCACAATAAAAGGTTGAATTTATTATGGTTCTTCTGTTCGATATGTTTCCTAACTTATACGCTATATACACTTGTATCGAGTTGTTAGATGCTATTTCTAACCGCTCTGTTCTCACAGGGAGTTGTTTGCAGCTCCTTCATTGTTCTTGGCGGCCAAAGTCTCAGGTGTGTCATCCTCCGTTACTCTCAATAGGTCACTTGGGGAGTGAGAACGATAGCAAGGATTTGAGACCATGACACGCACACACAGAAAACTGTCTGCTTCTCCAACACGATTGATTGAAGTTCTTATTTCTCGCGCCTTTAACTCCCCTACGTTACAGGATAGCTATTTACAATTGAACACTCAACGTTAATGGTATTGTCAACTTTATAATATTTTACTGCCCGTCTTTATTATTAATTTAATAATTCGATTAAAACTTGTATAAGATTCGACTGTTGCAATATGGAAAGGATATGTCTTTCTGATAAAATATATATATATATATAACCTTTTAAATTGGTGGAAACGAGAATATGGAAGTAATTAATTGATTTATAGGATATAGATTTATCCTGTTATAGGATGAAAGGATATTGTTCCCCTCTATCCTCTACAAAGATCGTGCTTAGGGGAGTAACTATCTCCATCTGGTGTCTACAGAAACAAATGGCGATTGTTTAGCAGTCTTTATATAATTTTGTTGCTCAATACTTTTTCTCACGTCACAGCGTACGTAGATACGTTCTCTGTTTTCCACGTCAGTATAATTATTAACGATAAATAACGATATTAATGCGAATAGATAATTTTTCTACGATTTATATTAGAGTGATGATGATGAAGATTAATTTTTAGTATCACAGATTGCTAACCCACACACACACATTTATACGTATACATAGGTATAAATAAATAAGCCATAAAACTATCAATTGATTAGCCGTTATCAGAGGATAAGAATAAAGTAGTAAGTGTCAATCAGGATCATCTTAATCCCTAGCAGATCAGAGACGATATTAAGTTATTAAGAAAAAATCTTACACTTTCCAGATCTCTCTCGCTAATAATTTGAATCTGTAGAAATTAAATTTTGTTAAAAAATTTAGAATAAATTGTGTATATATATATATATTGAGGTTTGCAAAGAGAAAAATGCCAGTGATGTAAGAGAAACTTAATAATTGAGTTAAACACGGTCTGGCTAGTAGTAATTTAATTAATATTCCGCATACGTTATCTTTCCAGCAACACAAACACACTTAATGGACATTTTAGCTGGTAGATTTTTATGTTCAAATTCGAACGGTATAATCTTTGTTTTGCCAATTGCAGAAGGTGGTAAAAACAAACAAAAAACGACTTAAAAAGCGAAAACGAATGGTTTTTAATCAAGAAAATAATAAGAGATGTTTTCATTTACGTGATTTTGATATAAAACAAGTTTCATTTAGTAAGAAACAGGCAGAGAATGAAGCTGGCTGATGAAAAATGGCGCGGTCAGATGAAGAAAAGTCTTGTGTGCTCAGCAGGTGGAGTCGGTCCCTTGTTGTCATCGCACGTGTCCAGCTTACCCGATCTTCTGCTCCACGGTTCTCATTTTCTAGATGACGACTTCTGGATCCAGTTTGGGGGACGGACGACTGAATGAGGTGTGACATATCGGACGCAGTCCTCGCTCCCCTGGGAGAAGAGTCGTCCGTTGCTGTTACCCCAACATCCCTCGTAGGTGTATAGTCCATCCCTTCGCTTAGCACGTTCTCCCTACCTTCATTGTAATTTAGATGAACTTGGGGACCGAGGGAATTACCTGAGTGCGTGTTTCCTCCCGAGTTGGTCGGAGACAATGCAGGATTAGGTGACTGGTTTCTCTACCTATGTCTACAAGCCTGTCCCTAGATGATACAAACAATAACAGTCTTTAGGGACTCTTGATGTAATTAGAAACAGTGAAGGGTATTTTCTTTTCCTTGTTTTTTTTTGTTTCTTTTTCTTTCTTTTAAATAACTATATCTAGGATTTTTAATGATTAAATTTAAATATTTTATTTAAATATTTTTCTCGAGTAAAATCCCAGTCTGGTATACAAGCAGAATATTTCTTTTTTTGGTGTCTCAGAATCATCAAGTTCTTCCTTGTTCTAAGTAACGTGTAATACGATATATTCAGATAGACAGGTAGAAGTGATTTGCGCCTTTGTGCCATGTTCTGACACTAGATGCAACATCTGGCAACCAGATGTCTTTCTAGTCGGCGGGTGTCGCCAGGCATACACTTTTCGCCGCAAAGAATGTGTAGGCTAACATATGGAATTACAACCTCTCTTCTTTAATTCTAAGAAATATATCGTTTCACCTGATATATTTCCAGTTATGATCATCTTTTTTTAAAAAAAAAACCGTTTGATAAATTATCAAACTAGAGCGCCGTTCACTTTCGGATTTTCTACCCACCTTTTTCTTTCATTGGAGTTAAAGATAGAAAACATTCATTACAAATATCTTATCTGCAAGAGCTTGAGGCCACGATCTGACGATATTTTCTTCTTCCTCGTGGGATACTCCAGGTATTTACATGGATCTAAAGCAGCAGGTGGCTGAACACTAATGAAAGTGGCATGCGGACGTTTAGCGTCGACTACAGAGATTGCTGTCGAACATTCTCATTACTTTTGCTTGTTAGCATTACTCCAGTAATCTTTCTCCGTGGTGTGTACATTAGTTGTGTTCTCCCACTGCCCACCCAATGCTTCTAAAAGAAGAAACGGAAAAAAGTCACAAGATGGTACGCTCCTTTCCATTACACTTTCTACGTTCTGATCAACAGCTTAGTGTTTTTCCCCCTTCCCAAGTCAGTTTTCTACTCGTGCTGTGGTTGTCATGGTGACACTGCATGGTCCCTGTAATTAGAAACTGTGAACTTAAAGCGTGTACTCTCTTGCCATGTTTTTTTGGTTTTTATATGTCCCTCGGGGTCTAAACTGATCTAAGTTTAAAACAGAGTTGAGAATTACAATTTTGATTGTGTTTAACTTAGCTTATAAACGTTAAAACAGTATTAATTTCCGTTTCTTTAAAAAAAGAGAAAAGAAAATACCGAAAATAAGGTTTCTAGAAATAAAAATTTATCATATAAAACGACTAAAACTGTAATTCGAACTAATCTGCTTTAGTTTTTTTTTTTTTTTTTGCTGTTGGGAGTTAGAAATACATCATTTTAAGCCTATTTTCTATTTCTGTTTATTATTTTTATCCTAGTTGTGGACGCTTTAGTTTATGTTCGGAGGAGGTATAAACATTAAATTATCAGAAACCGTACTCACGGTTAGGTTGTAAATAATTGTGTATCGTTAGATAAGGGGCGTGTGTATTTCAGTTTAGTTTTACCGGGAATTAAAAGGAGGAGGGAGTTGGAAGAAAAAAAAAAAAAAAAAAGGTAATTTATCTGTGAATTTACCTACATTTCACAAGGATACTAATTAACCGAGACATGATAACAGTTCAGCAACTTCCTGACCATTTATTACTGCCATCTATTGGCCGTTATCGGCGAGTAAGCTATAAACCTGTGATGGTAGGATTTGTCGTTCGTTTACGATTTTCCGACAATTCACTCACCTGGTCTGTTGACTTTAGCTTAGTCTCTCTCTCTCTCTCTATACATAGATAACATCGAACGAACACTCTTCTTCTTCTTTTTATTTTATTTTTATTTTTTATTTTTAAATTCTTGTTGCAATAATTAATGCGACCGTGTAATGAGTTTCAAACTTGGTTATTAGAATATTCTTGATAAGCTTATGCCCATATTTATTATTAGTCTAATAATAATTTTTAGTTTTATCTCTTCAAAAACTCTGTTTATTTTTCCTATAATAAAATTTTGCCTAGATTAAAATATAATTTTCTGTTATTACCGCGTTTTATCGAATTTTGTTCGCGCGTACGCTCCTCTACTCTACAGACGTGTTTAAAAAGTATGTTTAAAAAAATAAAAATAAATTAAATTGTTTAGAAATTCTAGTATTAAAGGTTTTTTTTTTCCCTTCCCTCCTACATTATTAATCCGTAAGCGCTTATATATATATATATATATCCAGTTAAAGATTTTTAAGATGTTAAAACTCGAAATTTTAAAATTTAAAAGTCGATTTTTAACAAATTCCATTTATCTTCATCTTGTTTTGAGCGAAGAGAGAAGTAATTTGATCAGAGTTAAAATTATTTATATGCATTTTTTACAGTGTCAAATTTGGCACTTTAACCGAAAATGATAAATTTGTCTTACGTATAAAACGAAAATTATGAAAATTTTGACGTAGAATGAATAACTAAAATTCATTTGTCTGTTATGTTTTTCGAGTAATAATTTTCTGTACCAGTTACCATTTAAAATAATAATAATAATAATAAGTTACAGATTTATCTGATGATTACTATTTTTGTATTTTTTTTTTAACTTTATCTTGTTACAAAAACAGTTAATTTATGATTAGTACCAAGTATTTTTGCTGAGGATATATATATATATATTTATCAATGATAATTTCCGATATAATTGCTTAACTTAGAAAAGCGTGTCTGGCAAAAAATTGATTGCAATTAAAAAAAAAAAAAACATAATTGACCAATTTCCTTTTATAATTATCCTTAATTAAACTTATAAACATCATTAATATAAATGTCATTAATAGATTTTTCCTATTGATTTGAATTTTATATTAAAAATTTTTCGTTTTAGATAATAAAGAAAATTATATAAAATTTTTTAATATGATAAATTCGATATTTTGTGCTCGCTATAATGCTTCCAGACGGTTAGTTTGAATTTTTTCTTTTTTTTTTTTTTCCTGATGCTGGAAAAGTAACTGAGTGTAGATCATTATCAAATGCATCAATGCAAGGTCAAATACCACATGCGATAGAGTTGGAATTTAATGTGATATATTTATTTATGTTAAAAATCTCCCTGAGAAGTGTAGAATGATTAAATTTTCGTGATGTGCTTTAATTGCAACGAAAAAAAAATCATTTTTTTTTTTTAAGTTCTTTTATTTTTTATTTTTTAAATCGATGCGAATGGAATGGTATTCTTATGCGGCTTTTTTATATCTTCTAATGATTTGAAAATAGAGGAAGATCTTTTTAGTGGAAGATTGCACGATCTTGCAAAGTGCTAAGAGTAGGTTATCCATGCACGTCATCGATTCTGTTAGAGCCAAAGTAAAAGCAAGTGGAGCATGGCCTACTCTAGGTGAAGTCAGTTGTTCGAAAGCGTTAATAATAAAGCGTTGACATGAATGTGGTGGCACTGGGATGCGAATGTCAATGGTTGATCCTGAGCCAAATTACACAGATTCTATTCACAATACTTTTCTTGGTGTTAATAATTACGTGTCTTCAGTCTTATGTCTTGAAAGATAGGGATCCGATTAGCTATCGTCTTCCTTTAAGTCTGGCTTTTAGCCAACCAGAGGTGTCTCTTCCTAGCTCTATTCTTTGTATCACAACTGTTGTATAACAGTACAATATTGTCGCTGATTGAAACATATAGAGCCACATTGTCCTCTTTCTTTAAGCTCCATCTCTTCATCCGCAAGTTGTGATGCTCTTTTCGTATTTTCTTTGCATCAGTGCTTCTGTTCGGGGTGACTTGAGCGTTGACTATGAACAGTGCTTCACGTGTCATATTTCACCACCTTATTGTGGCTACTACGTGCACCGTTTCAGCTATCCACTCTTCTCTGTCCGACTCCATGGCTACATTGCTGATTGGTCCTGGATACATGCCAGGACCTCCCTTGTTTTCAACATCCATCCCCATCCATTCTGAACATGTTTCGAGGTTTCTTCGCATATTCTTGATTTTTCATTTTTTATATATCGTTTTAAAGAAGGTCTTACTTTGTAACAATATCAAGAGAATGAATGACCGTGCTGGAATTTCAGCATTTGTCTTGATTGATTAAGGCTTGTTGTGCCACAATTCTAGCGATCTGCCATTGTTGTTTGGTAATCGTTTTAATGAAAGATGGTGATAATCATTTATGGCTATACTATTCTTTATCCCGTACAATTTACAAAGAAAAATTATTGCCAACCTACTTTGGTAATTAAATTCGGTTTTGTTCTAATATCTAAATGTTATCTTTAAGAATTAATGCGTTTTATATATGTGCCGGTTTAATAAGAGATTCAAAGTTGGTTTCTGTTATAATTTGATAATGGAAAACATCCTATCCATATTATTCTCCACAGAAGATAAAATATTTCTTCATCTTAAGAATATTCGGATATTTATGATTATGTCATTAATCAGAAATTAATCATTAAATTAAAAATCCATAACTGAAAAACATAATTTATCCCAAATGGAGATAGGAGAATTTATTATAGTTTTAATAACGGATCTATCATTCTGACTCTTGCCGTGCCTGTTTAGCTGATGGTTTGAGTGTTATCGATGGACACAGGTATTAAGAGCGAACATCATGTATAATCCTTCAAATTAAAATATCTATCAAGTACAAGAATCTTCTCTAAAGCAGTTATCAGAATGGTGGATTCACTTAAGGATTATACACCGAAACTTTTCGTATTATTAAAAAAAAAAAAACATTCGAGTAATGTCGTAAAATGATTTAAAAAATACCTACAAGTCGGTTTTTTTATTAAAAAGTTTTTCTAGTAGAATATGAAGAAAGTACATTTATGTAGAGCACAGTTTTTATTTTATAAAATAAAAAAGAATAATTTAATATGTTTTTTCTTTCGTTTATGGAACTGTTTAAGATTAAAAATAAATTGTCAAAAGTAACTGTAAACAAAATAAATTTTGATTTTTCTTTGTTTATCGCGTTGTTATGACTAATTTTTCACGAAGAGAAGTAATAACAATAAACTTTATTTTTTTTAGCCAATTAATTATAATGTATAACTTTAAACATTTTTTAAAGTGTTATTTATCGTAACCATAGATCTTTTTTTTTTTTCCTTACTTTGCTATTTCGCTTTAAGGAGAATTATTGTATATCTAAAATAATTTTAATTTATATGTCGATACAAAAATTCAAAAGACGATTTAGGAAAAATATGAGATTCAAAAGGATTAATATCAGAATTGCAGATTAAAATTTTTATCGTAACTGTTCCTTATTAATTTAGTTTTCTTTCTTTATCATTATTATAACAATATTCAAATTAATAGCATATTTATAGTATAACTCCTGATAGTTTACTTTCAGGAGTTATACATAAATATGCTATTAATTTTTTTGATTTTTCCTTAATTGGTAGAGGATGATAGAAGTGATTTTCCTTAACTGGTAAAGGATGATAGAAGTGATTTCCTTAACTAGTAGAGGATAATAGAAATGATTTTTCCTTAACTGATAGAGAATGATAGAAGTGATTTTCCTTAACTAGTAGAGGATAATAGAAATGATTTTTCCTTAACTGGTAGAGAATAATTGAAATGATTTTTCCTTAACTGATAGAGAATGATAGTGATTTTTCTTAACTGGTAGAGAATGATAAAAGTGATTTTCCTTAACTGGCCAAGGATGATAGAAGTGATTTTTATTAACTGGTAGAGAATGATAAAAGTATTTTCCTTAACTGGTAGAAAATGGTAGAAGTGATTTTTCTTAACTGGTAGAGAATAATTGAAATGATTTTTCTTAACTGGTAGAGGATGATAAAGGTGATTTTTCTTAACTGATAAAGGATGATAGAAGTGAGTTTTTTCTTAACTGGTAGAGGATGATACAAATATGAATGACATTTTCGGCTATGTATACTTTCATTTAAACATCAGAAGTTGATAGTAATGCCTTGCAGGAAAATAGAATACAGCGAATAATGCTGCACAGTAATAAGAGTAAAACTATGCAAGATTTAAGATGCTACAGTTATAAAATACATGACTGTTCCTTCTGTATTTATTCTATAAGGTAGCATAACGATTAAAAGTCGGAAAAAATTCTCTTCGATGTTTCATCCGAAAACAGGGAGAAAAATTATGTTTTCTAATTTATTTATTTTTTAATTAAGTACAACTGCGAGAATACATTAACTTAAATGCTACTTTCGTTTTAAACCTTTTAATTACCCAATTAAAAATAAGTTTGTTCCTTTACTAATTAATATGAAACTTACCAAAATTATACGAGATTTCTAACAAGTTAAGTATGGTAGGCCTATTCGAAAAATTTCAATTTTTTTCTTTTTTTTTTTCTGTGCGTTATTAAATCATAACGTATTAAAATGCAGTACGAAAATAGTGCGGCATGGTGTAATTTTACGCATTTTTCGGGGTTTCTAAACATATATATTTTTTTTATTCGTAAAATAATATCCGGCATTACCTACTGCTCGACAATATCCCATCTCCTCTAATCGTGTGATTGAAAGTCATAAACCGAGAACATTAACAGCTTTCTCATGGGAAATGCTACATTATAGTTGAAAATCGCTAATATTTTATTATATGTTTAAATAAAATTTCAATTTGATCGATAAACTATCTACAAATAAAAAAGTTACGGGAATTTATGATGATCCATACATTCTATATTTAAAAAAAAAAAAACTTAACTGATAATATGTTAATTCTTATAGATTATATTAATATCTGTTACATTTAATATAGTGAAAATAATAAAAATATAAATTATATATTTTTTCCCTCTTTCCTTTTCGTAAAACAATGCACTTCATTTTTTTTAAACGTCGTATAATGCGGAGAATACGTTCCGCGTTATAGGGAATCGCGTTATACGAGACACGCATTATCTCACGATTTTTATGCAAGTTTAAACTTGTCTCCGAGTTCCAGCACTGATCGCATGAGATGCGCGTTAGTTTCGAAAATGATTTTATTGGGTGCAGTGTGTTAATTAACTTGTTTTAAATAAAATTTCTTTTAATAAAGGAAAAAACAAAACAGAATACGAGTTATTAAATTTTAAAAAAATATTATATACAAGTTGATCCCCGCATAACGCGGACTCCGAAAACGCGGTTTCGTATAACCCGTTGTTAAAGTTGTCATAGAAACGAAATGAACATCGTTTGGTTTTCATTACAATCAACGGATATTGTAAGTAACCTTTAAAAAAATTTATCCTACGCGTTATACCGGACTGTTTATAGCGTTATACGAATACTAGTCGCAGTTTTTTCGCCGCGTTATACGAATTTACGTTATAGGAGAGCGCATTATACGAGAGTTTACTGTATTTATTTATTTATTCAAATGCTTAGCTAACGCGTAAATGCGTGATCTGAATAAAATTTTTATAATTTATAAGCAATCAAAAACCACTGTTTCAAGAACCATTAAACCATGAACAACTTGTGATTTTATAAACAAAAAAAAGCACTTAATTTCTAAAACATGGATACCAATTGCAGAGACATAAATATGCCTGTAATCTTATAATTAAGGAAAAGTTAAAAATAAAAACTGTCATTAAATGGGACATTTATCAATGCAGATCTTTAACAAAAATTTTGAAATATAAAATAAGTCATGATTACCGATAAACTAAATGTACCTACCATCTGCTGTCAGGTCGTACAGGTGTGACAATACAGTATTTCCAGTTTCTCCGATTGTATGCGGATTTGAACTAATAATATTCTATTTAGCATCTATGATAATCGTTTAGAAATCGGAATCATTTTCTGGATGTCAAGAGCATTTAAACAAAAACATTCTATTTTTTTATTTATAGTCAGTCCCGAAATAATTTGCCATTGTGTTATAGGCCAATTTTAATTTTTAAAATACTCTTTGTAAAATCATTCAAATTTTCTTTCAACTTAAAAGTCTAGTAGAGTATATTCATTCGGATGAACTTTTAAGGTATGAAATCAGTTTTTATGATAATTTTCTTCTTATTATTATTTTTTAAATAATTTAAACTATTCTGGAAACCATAAAAGATAACAGATATTAGCGCATCAGCGCATGATGCGCTAATAACTGGTATCAGCGCACGAAAAATGTTATAATATTTATCTAGTCTAATATATGAATGTATCTAAAATGATATCAGCGCACGAAAAATGTTATAATATTTATCTAGTCTAATACATAAATGTATCTAAAATTTTTAGATACATTCATATATTAGACTAATAAATATTATAACATTTTTCGTGCGCTGATACCAGTTATTAGCTTAAAAGAATATTCTGACGTAACTAAAAAAAAATTACGTATTAGTTTGATATTTTTAAGATATACAAATATTATAATTTACAAAAAGAAAATGCATAGATCGATGTAGAGAAGACAGCGAATTTTTTTTTTTAATGCGAGCCTAAATTAATTAGCCTAATGAATTGATGTTATGCATTAAACTAAAGACTTAAATGTTTTAATCACTCGCTTGTACGGTGTTTTATTTTATTTTTTTTTTATATTTTTTTTTTAGATTTAATCTTTTAAACTTTTATGGGAACGATACTCTGTCACAGTTTCGTAAAATCCTTTACGAAACCCGAGCTTATTTACTGTTTTATGCAATTTGGTATCGTAATATATCGCGTGTGCGATTATAACAAATGCTTCATTGAAAAGCTGTTTCGGAGTAAAACAACGATAAATCCTCAAAGCAAAAATTCAAAAATAATGCATTAAAGCTTAAAGCAAAAGTAAACAAATAAATTACTAATTTATGTATTTTATTTGTTGACATTTGCCATGTTGTTCCGTATGATACCTTTGATAAGTTTTATAAAATTTAATCTTAATATTAATAAAACGTGTCTACATTCGGAAGTTAGTTAGAAATAATCAAAAGTTTTGTTTAAACAGATAAATTTTAATTGAATTTTATTTTAAAATATGAATAATCTATCAAATAATTATAACTTTTCCTAAAACAAACTTAAATATTTAATATCCAAATTTGATAATTTGATTAAAGTAGTTGTTTACAGTTTAGGTTCAATTAGGATAAATAAATGAATCAATTAGAATAAAATTATTATTTTTTTTTTATATAAAGTTATACGAATTATATAATTTAAAATAATAATAATAATTTTTGTCCATAATAAAATGCTTAACAGAATTCATTTAGCTTAAAGATTACAAACGCGTATTTTCATTAATTAAACAGAATTACAGAATTGATGACGATTAAAAGGAATTACGGATATCTGTAGTTTATAAGAGATTGTATATCATCTTTAGTACGAGATAAATAATTATCCTGTTGAAAGCGTTAATATAGCCTTTAATTGAGTATTTATTGTAATAATTTAATAGCAAATATGGAGAAGATTTTTTTCGAGATGATTTTTAGTGATGTTTTTTTTACAGTAATTTCTTTTAAGGAGTTCTAAATCACCAACATCGTTTTTTGAAAGGATCGCAAAAAGCATTCTCGAAATTACACATTTTTTTGTTTTTTTTTTGAAAATTCTGTTAGTGAAAAAAATATTAATTTTTTTAAAATTTCTATTCGAGAAATTATTGAATTCTCGTACAATGCGGAGATACGTTCCGCGTTATAGGAAATCGCGTTATACGAGACACGCGTTATCAGACGATTTTATGCAAATTTCGACTTGTCTCCGATTCCCAGCACCGATCGCGTATTGATAACGAGATATAAAAGTTAGTTTCGAATATGATTTTATTGTATGTTAATTAACTTGTTTTAAAGAAGGTTTTCTTTTTTTTAATAAAGGAAAATACAAAAACAGAATACAGGTAAGTAAATTTAAAAAAATATATTATATACAAGTCCGTATAATACGAATTCCGAAAATGCGGATTCGTATCGTCCGACGTAAAAATTGTTAAAGTTGTCATGGAAACAAATGAACATCGTTTGGTTTTATTATAAGTAGCGTTTCTGTTTTACTCATGCGCACTGAAACAAAAACAAGAAAATTACCTGAGCAAATTAAATTTTAAAATTTATAAATTAAATCCCAAAGTCAAAGGTACGTCAAATGTTAATAATTTATCCTACGCGTTACAGGGGCATATTTTGAACGCTATCCTACGCGTATAGCATTCAAAATTAGATATATTTCGAGAGTTTACTGTATACTGTACATATTTTTTCAACCTGTCGGTTAGGTGATTAGATTATTAAGACATCATAAATGCTCAAAAATCAAACGTTACATTTAAAAAAAGCAAACACAGATGAATTAAAATTATTTTGATTAGTTGGGCAACGTTGTCGAAGTGGTAAACAGAAGTTGAAACTCGATCGTTAAACGCGTAAAAATCGAAAAAAAAAGTGTATTAAAACGAAACATTTTATAAATAAAATAATCGATCGACACTCGACTGGAGAAATTGCACATTTCGTTGAAAATCATTAATTCAAAATTAGATATATTGGATTTCATCCAAATCCATTATCATCATAATTAAATCAAAATCATCATAGTTATTGATTGATAATTTGGTTAATTATAGACCAAATCGTTATATCAAGAGTAAATTTATCTTCGAATTCTCTAAAACCATTTTGTGTCGACGTAAATTGCTTATAGCGCTAATTGTTATAGTGTTATTTAAAATAGTTTTAGGACCGAATTCCAGCTTAAAAGTTAGGATTTCAATTAATTTCTTTGTGGAGCGCTCAAGCAATCGTTTCGGGTTAAATAGTAAGTTTGGGAGATTTTTAAAACGTGCAACATTCGAAAAAGTAAAATTTGTTATGGCGAGTGGTTTCAGTTTAAGGCACGGTAGATCGTTAAAACTAAAAAGAAAAAAGAAAAAAAGTAAGCGAGTACATTCAGTAAAATCATTATTAAAGCATTAACCACGGTGTTTGATCTCATCCAAATTCATTACCAAGCAATAATTAAGCTAAAATTATTAGTGTGTCACACGGAATGTTACGACCTCATCCAAAATAATTACTAGGCCATCACACACTTATTTACTATGTAAATTTATTAATAATAACGGATTGCGTAGTTTATTAAACTGATCAGTTTTAAAAGTGTTTTTAATAATAATAGTAGTAGTGGTAGTAGTAGATAAATTAAGATGTGATTTTATTATTAAAATATTTCTTTGGAAGCAGAGAAATTGTTTATGGTCGAGAGTGGAAAGAATCAAGCTGCTGCACAGGAATGAGATATTGAGGGTTTTGTTGATGGGGGCGCCAATCGAGGCCCCGAACACCCAATCAACTCTTCCTTTGTAATCGTGCTCTCATACGAAGATGACACTGAGGTAATAAAGACTTTTTTCCTCTCTTTCGATCTTCGTTGTCATCGTTACATAGCTGCTTTGATTGATTGATTTGAGATCTTCTGTCTATTCTATTATAGTTAGACCTGATAGGTGACGAGGCTAGTTGCGACGCTTAACTCTCTCTCTCTCTATTTCTTTCCTCTAAAGTTATTTGTCTAATATTTTATGATGGATGACGAAAGAAACTACTTTTTAAACTCGTTAAATATTTAATCCCCGTAAGCGTTAAAAATATTAGTTTAAAAGTTTTACGTATGTTACATATCTAAAGTTTAAAGAGGGAAGAGGGATCTTTGTTTGTTTCTTTCGGAAAAAAAAAGAAGAAGGGGAAAAAAAAAAGAGTCGCCTACCTCCCTGATAGTAATATATAATGCATAATGAACTTTTGTGTAATATGTAGATCATTGCACTAAATCATCAAGGTTTGACGATTGACACTGTTTGTTAATCCTTCCGGGTAATATAAATGAGATGGACGAACAGTAATATCGTTGTTTGTTTGTATAGTAGCATCCGTTCGTCTTTTTTTTTCATGCTAGTTTTTAAAGTAACTCAATACTACCAGCTCATTATTTGATGCACCGCTAACAAGCGTCACTTTATGGATATGCCTAGCCAAATTTTCGCTAATTAATATCTTCTTAAAAATTCTCTTAAATATATATATATATCCGCTCCGCGAATATTTACTCTATTCTAACAGTTAAAAAAAAAATAGTCGGTTTTTATAACCTTTCCAACTTTATATTAATTTTTCTTATCTATTCTTTTACTAAAAAAAAAAATTCGTATCAAAATTTTATCCAGAAAGTTCAGGAGGCTTTTCGCATGCGAAAATCGAATAAAAATTTATCATTACATTTATCTTTTAAGTATAAAAATAGGACGAATGGGACGTCTGAACTGTTACATTACATTAAAGGCCGTGAATGTGTAAAAATATATTTACAAAACCTGCAGCGACGTATAGGTGAACAGTTAGGAGAAGTTGAATTTGCAAAGGCAGTGGTCTAGTTAAGGAATCAGTAAGTTGGCGCCGCTGACTGCCCAAGAGACAGCACCATGCGCCTCTCTGTCTCCATCTGAACCCCAGTGGAGTAACCACTCTTGTTTAGTTCCTACCATTCCGTCATTTGATTGGGAGAGACACCCATTTAGGATCGCCTTATCCCGTATAATCTCGTTTCTGCGACGGAATTTTAGTGCACAATGTCTTGTTAGTACCAATGCAGTCTGTCTTTCTCAATTTCTAACACACCTACAACAAAACAATGGACAAAATAATAGAATCAAATTAGCCGAATTCTAAATATGACTTTTAAGATATAGGATTTTAAAATCGTTATCATCTTTTCGAATTCCTGCATTAAGTGAGAAGTTTTCGATTAAGACGACTGCACGTTTCGAGTTAAAAAAAAAGAAAACAGGAAAAAATATATATATATAACTTATATATTTCCTAGATAAAAAAAAAAAAATTCGAACAATCAGCAACAAGACTTGTTTTACATTCACGAATTTATTTTTGTTATTACCAAACAACAAATAATGAAATTTTATTAGAAAGAAATCAAATTTTTCAAATAATAATACGAATTCATTATTTAACTGTAGGGAATCTTTTCTTATTTATTACGTCTTTCATATTTGAAAGCCAGGGAGTGAAATACCTAGATTAGTAATATTTTTTGGCAAATCTCCAACGGTGGGCTATACATTGAACTATAAGTTTTTTGTGCATCTAAGTACGTATGTATAGCAGAATACAGTAATTTCCATGATTCTAGAAACGTCAGACTTAATGCTCTTTTTTTTTTCTACTACTACTTCTTCTTCTTCTTCTTGCTTTTCCTCTTGTATCAACTAAATATCAAATTTATGCATCAACGCTTTATGTTCTCTCCTCTCTGAGGAGTAAATAATTGAGAGTCTGTACTTTATTTTTTTGTTTTCATTAAGATTTTATTTATTTTCGAATTATTTTCCTCAGTTGTATTAATAATGTACTTCTTAGTACCAGATGCCAGTAATGTATGTTCACCTACTTTAAAATTAATAACAATCTATTTCGATACCGAATCGATAAAAAATAATAATTAATGCGTTTCGATATATATATATATTTTTTAAAAAACTTGAGAAAGTAGTTAGGTTTCGCGAAAGTATCACCTGGAGAAATAAAATAAACGTTTAAAATGGTGGCTAAAAAGACAATCGCTGACGAAATACAAACATCAGCAGTAAAAAAAAAAAAAGGAATGTTACAGATCTATCTATCTATATATATAAACGGCAAGAAGTGCTTGTGGATCTTGATCTGCATTTGAATTCTACAGTAACCTCCTATTTGTCTATATTACAGGCAGACAAGAGTTCTGCCCCCTTTCCCCCTGAAGACCTTATTGGACGTGGGTGGGGGTGCTGGATACGTATTCATATCCGTGCTTGGCCGACAGACATTTGTCTCTATTGTTCCATCATCAGGGAGAGATCCCTACCCGCCGCGGGCACAGAGACTCTATGTTTTGTCCCCTGTTTCTATTCCCCCCGGTGCTTCGAACGAAATGAGATCCCGACTGATAGGGGTGGCCGAGGTTGTCAAGAATAGATGATAAGTTACTGGCCAAGAAGGGATACTACGTCATATTCAGTGGGCGAACTAAAGAAATCGCAAAAATAAAAAAAGTTTACCTAAAAGAAACTGTTGGACAATGCAAAATTATAACATCTACATTTTCTCCTTATGGTAATTACTAGTGGAGTTTAAAGAAAAACAGAAACTCTTTTTTAATATTTGGATTTTTCTTATCAATCCGACTCGAACGTTTGTTTATTTGGAAGCATAGAAAAAGAATAAATAGCCATGTTTTATTAGGGAGTCTTCTGGTAAATTCAATAGATATTTTATTACTTAAATAACTCAATTTAGATTCAGAATGATATTTAGCCTATATAGAAAGAACGATTTGATTCGAAAACAGACGTAACCATCAATTGGTCCACACCACGCGTGATATTATCAAAGTCACGTCCACGTTATCCATAGAATCAAAAAGATATTTTTTGGAGACTTTCCAGACATCAGAATCATTGTGCGCAAACACGAAACACATATTTGTAAATATTTGGCATTGTGCGAAATTCCTGGCATGTCTCCAAGTATGTGTCGCATTTTGGATTCGTCCACAGTTGCCATAGTAACATTTGAAACCCTCATTAAACCATCGAGACACTTAAATGAAACAACTCATTAAGCGAGCTAATCTTTAATCTTGATGTATCAATGTCAGTGAAAACGTCCGGACATCGCCATTTTTCCTCGGTAATGATTTAGATTAGTCATCGGTATATTTAACTCGCACAAAGTAGTAAGATTTGCTTTACAACTAATTGCCCCAAAATGCAAGATTTTCTCCCCCCCTTTTCTACCTTGACTAAAATTCGCTCGCATCTGCACTTCTTTATCTTCCAAACGACAAACTATGAAAATCGTCCCTCCGTCTCTTTAACAAGATAAATGTGATTGATGAACAGATCGTAAAATTTCGAAAACTTGATAACATTCCTCATTTGTTGGTGTTATAACTGTCCTAAGGAGTTGAGTGGAAGATTTGTGAGATATCTGCCTCCATGTGGCACACGGCCTCGTGTGCTTTTTTACTCACCTACAGACAAATTGAAATTAATTATAGAAATCGAATAACCATCGACAAATGGCAAAAGTTTTCCTCTTTATAAATTCCATCCGCCATTAATACTTAATTAAATTTTTATTATTATTATTTTTTTTTTTTTAACGCCGGATTGCTTGCCAACTCTTTAGATGTAAAATTATCGCGAGTTCGATTTAAACTGCGACAAAAAAGAGGAGAAAAATGAAAGAAGAAAGAGATTGTCGCTACCGTATTCCCACATCGATAGCGTAAGATTGCTTCGATATATGTGCGTTTCGATAGCTCTATCAATCAATTGGCCCGTGGCTTATATTTAGGTGCGTGTATAAAGAAAAGCTCTAGTTTTGTTTATACGCAGCGAGTTTCTGACTGTTTGATTGGATTCCCAGTCGGAGAAGAGTGAATTCTTTTGGGACCTCAACCATCACTCTCTGTCAGTCTGTTTTGTGTAAGTGTTGACGTATCATATACCAAGTACCAGAAGACGAGGAAAGAAACTAACCAGGTGACTATAAGATCTCACCTTCATTGTTTGCCACCAACTATGCCAAGTATAAGAGCGAGCATAAAGAAAAACACACACACACTACCATATGTGTCATAGTTCATTGAATTTTATTGACCTATCGCGATAGATGTATGCAAGAAAGGAAGACCAATACGTCTTTTGTCGTAAACTGCCATTTTATTGACCAGATGAAACTTTATGGGACATACTATGGGCCTGGCTGCAATTACACTCTACTGTTTCTTATTTAACTGATAGCGGAGATGGAATTTGGAGGATTTTGGTCAACAACAAAAATTTTTGATTCTTAAATTACTAATAAAACTTTATATGTCTTCAATAAATTTATTAAAAAGTTCTTCTTATTATTATTTTTTTTAAATATGAAGCGAGCTTTATCGAGCCGAACCGATAAAGATAAAAATACAAAAATAATCTTAGGAGGATCAAGAAAACACCTTTGTAAAATATATTAAAGTATAAGGCAATTAATTAAGAAAGAAAGAAAAAAAAAATTGCGAACAATCCTCCGGTTTATAATATAAATGACAAGATTTTAGGCCGCAAACGTAACTACACACACAAATGCAGAAGTAAACAGACGGATTGAAACAGTAAGATTACTCAATCCTTCTTTAGCGGAACGTCTCTTCTTACCAGAGATCCACAATTCATTTAAATGATTCGATAAGGTGGCATAAATTTTTGTCACGTCGAGCTATTAATTACTATCTTTGTGTCCCGGAGAGCGAACAAGCCCTTCGGTTTTGTTTCTCCCAATAGGGGGAAACAAAAGGGGTTAAAAATCCCTAACAAATCCGATTAGGCTAAATTACGGCTGTTTCTGCGACAAGCCAATTTGGTGTAGCCTTGTATCAGTAATGAATTGAGACGATGTACTTTCTATCAGGTGTATTATTACTATCCTTGTTGGACATTAAAATTAAACACACCACAGTTGTTATTAAGCTAGATCTGCTGTATTGTTGACTCTATATGTTGTGTTTTTTTTTCCCCCTCTCTCACTCTCTC
The DNA here is from genome assembly GCA_011317285.2 of Androctonus mauritanicus. Taxonomy (NCBI): domain Eukaryota; kingdom Metazoa; phylum Arthropoda; class Arachnida; order Scorpiones; family Buthidae; genus Androctonus; species Androctonus mauritanicus. Next base: position 60,355 of record WUQG02440308.1, read on the forward strand.
TCTTTTACGTTTCCCCTTTTCTACTTTCGCTCTCACACATCTCTTTCTGCCAACCTTAATCAAGCTGAGAGCGTCATTTTAGTTAATTACTTTGTAAGCGACACGCTTCTGCCTTCTTCAACAGCTTTTGCTCTGTACTTATGCATTTATGTCACCGCAATTCCTGTATTATTCGACGTAATTGGACCAACCCGTTTCGGTAACTTTTAATGTGTTGCGTTTATGTAATTTCATTAGGTTTTCGGGATCTGGTTTATGCAATTGTCGAATTTTTCGTTAAAAATATCCCTTAACTTTCCTACCAAAAACCGTAATGGCGGGGATTTAAACACTGTCACGTTTTGCAAACGTGGATCACGGCGTTGTATTCCTCTGCGGACAGTTTTGTCATTTTCCGATCAAAACTTCATCATCAGAAACAAACGGGCCAACTCGGTTCGTGACATTTGCTGTAGAATCTAATTGTTATTAAGGGTGGCTAATACTTTACACAAAAACATTTAATAGGGAAAGACATGTTCAGTCGGACGCGCTTTTTATTAAATCAACGTGTTAGTGTTCGTCCACTTAGTAACAATGCCATAGTTTAATTAGTTGCCCGGAGTGAAGGGAGGACGTGTGCTTATATGTGTGTGTCATGCAGTCTCTCTTCATCACTCTTCTGATCACTCGTAATTCCAACCATCGCCGCTTGAAATAATCAGAATTTATTTATTATACTTTTGACTTTCCGTTCGATAAAAAAAAAGAAAATAATAAAATAAATTGTCTCCATAAATTTGAAACTTGGACTAAGGTGCTATTCGTACCTTGAATCGATTGGATGATTATATTTTACAGTAATGCCTGCAGTGCAAACAAGGTCACTCGACTGGGATGCTGAGGATATGGATAAAAATGTACTCCGGCGACAACTCTCGTCAGATAATACAACTTAGGTAATTTCTTACAGTCTCTGGTGTTCTGTGGTTTAATTGTGTGGGGACTCAGTCTAGCCTAATTGGTTCAGGCAGGTGTAATTGAGTAGCCTCTTTAATTATCTAGTCTCCTTCTCTCCGATTTTCTACTCTCTCTCTCTCTCTCTTCTCTCTCTCTCTCCAGTATCTTTTCTTATTTAATTCCATCATTTTTTTATGCTGTCCTAGAATCTTTTTTTTTTATTTTTATTTTTTTTTTTACTGGCGTCGATGGAAAGAAGTGGTCAAGTAACTAACCCCTGACTTAAAAAGTGCATTTCTTTAATATGTTAAAAGTGCGTAAGAAGCGGTTTAAACGCGCGCATCGTTTCAAAAATGTCGTAATAAAACAAGGCGACAAGTTTATTAAAGAGGACTTTTTTTTCCTTCTTCTTCTTCTTCTTTCGATGGCAAATTGTCCAAACAATTCAAACATTAATTGAGATTTTTATTAAACAACAGCAGAGGGGAGATATTGAGGGAATTTTATCGGTAAATCGTGTAAGTTTGTTACCATCCATGACTTGTAAAACACATCGAAACGTCCCTGGCTAGTCTTTTTGTGAAACAACAAATTGGGAACTACTTTAAACGAACAGTTCAAACAAGAAAAATATCAGCCTGGAGCTGACGACGATTGCCGCCAAGAGTCTTGCGGTGACGTTAATCCTCGTTTTGATTTGTCATCCACCTATTGGTCGCCTTCCATACTGTCCCCCCAGGACTCGCATATGACAAGTCTTTTAACTCGATACTCTACACGGGCCAATTTTGTTCGGTAGTTTACTTTTAGCACAGCATCTCGCGAACAAAGCTGAATTACTCTCTCTCTTCTTCTCAACTTCTTGGCAAGTTTTTAAAAAAGATAAAAGATTAATAAGATTTCTGTCATTTAATCGAGACTTTAATCATTAATTATTTATCAACACAAGACGATTTATATTGTATAATTAATCTATATATATATATATATAACAGTTTTCTGTATGTGGTTGTTGCCTTCGGTAACACAAATGTGATTGAAGTTTATAAGCCAGAAAGAACATTGATGAGAAACAAGGATTATATGAGGCAAGGAAAAATCCTAGTCTTGCTCCCAAGTCATTATTGCGCAAACACCTGTCTCGATAGAAAATGAAAAAGGTGAAGAGACGAAATTGATTGAAGTTATTGATCAACTTCTGTCGGTTTTTCTGATTGCAAATTCTCCTTTTTCACTTTTATTTTTTCGTTTAACGTATATACGTTGGCTCAGAAATACTTTAACTTTGTGACGTTATATTAAGTTACCCGTACATTAAGGCGTGAAATAATAATTCGGAACTGTTTGTTGACCGAATAAGAGGATTGTTTTTTTTAGAAAAGTGCAGCGGTTTCATCGAAGAAAAAAAAAAATAATAAAGCTAAAAAAAAAAAAATATATATAGTTTCTTTGGCTATCTATAGACGATAATCTTATCTGTTTTACGCTAAAATGATTCGTAATTGTACAATTGTAAAGTTGAAGTTAAAGTTTATATAAACTGTGACAAATTACAAGTGATGCGCAACCGGACATCTGCACTTAAGTGGAAAGATAACTTTAACATTGTTATTGACTTGTACTCCTGTAGATCGAATAGGTAATCAGTTTTGGCGATAAAGGCAACTAGAACAACTGCAGAAATAAAGCCAACAGTGGAGCAACTTAGAATGTAAGCGTTTAGAGTAAAACCCAACGGTCCCGACCGTCTCTTAACTCACGAAATAGTTGGAATCGATTGATTAGTTGATAGTGCCAAGCTGAACCCTCCTGGCGACAAGACTTGAGGTAGGACATCTAAACGAAGTCGAGGAAGTTATTTGTCATGTGACATTAGTCGGACAGGCACGTGACACTACTGTAGACTGGGATCTGTTTGGTCGACGTGCTCAGAAACGTCTTCGATGCACCGTGCGAAGGATGAAGACACTGGCTTGATCCACCTTCAAATTCCTTTTCCGACTCTAGAAAATTAAGTTCTTACCATGGTCATTACAACGGTCACACACGCTCAACTATCACTCTTTTTTTCTGATGAACTTTCTTTGGCTTCTTCTTTTTTTTTTTATCTTTCATAAAGTGAAAAAGTGGAAATTGTATCGGAGAATATCTGTAAAGCGTGTAATAATAAAATATTTCATTAAATGGACGAGTAGGGCAAGTGGAATGACGTGTAGGTAAGAATTACAAGTCGGGATATTTGGCTTTAAAAATAATATTGGTGAGTGCATGTGTGGTGTTCTTGCCCAAGCGCTTCATATCATCACCGATTGCCCAATACGTTTAATCCACTTAATACTGTATCCAGTCATCCGGCAACTTCGCATCACTTCCTACCGTGAGTGAACTTAACTAACGCTATCGGTAATTGCTATTCCGGAATGAATCAGTACAGTAACTAGACATCCCCGAGCGGGTTCCGGTCTTTCCGACTCCCAGAAGTGAGGAGTTCATGAGGCAGAAGGAAAACATAGATTTTCTGAGCACCCAAATGGCAACGCTAATCAGAGTTTATTGTAGTTGGAGCTAGAGGAAAGACGCTCATATATTCATGGTGAGTTTGGAGTCGAATGCATTCATAAGGTTGATGCATTTGTCCGGGTTGTCTCCGCCCCTACTGGAATGGTGCGGGGGAGACGACTCTGCAGTTTGCATTCGGACAATTGTGATGTAAATGCCGGTTTGGGGATGGGGAGTGCGACAAGTAAAAGTGACAAGTAGTATAGCATCCATCAGTCATGTGGTGGCCATTAGCATGCGGGACGGTGTTACTATGAATAGGTCTTTCCACCGACAGCGCTGCTGTCTGTTTGTCGCCTGTGCAACTGCTTGGAGGTTTTTTCTTCGTTACACACGTTCTCTCGCACAGTCTCTACGACGTTCTTGTTTGAGATCCCCCCGTTCCTTTTAAGTGAATTTGAAATGTCAGTCTCGCTACTCCGCCCTCCCCAACTGTAACTGTGCCACAAAAGACCACTTCAGTTCGCTCTTTTCTGACTGGTTGACGGTCTGCACATCAGAACGTTTGCCTTTCTAAGAAACACTCTACTCAGTTTAATTTTGTGTGATTTGTTTATACTTTACAAATTGCTGCTAGATTATTATTATTGCTGACGTTTTCCATCATTTCCGTTGTTGTTAGATAATCGGAGTAATGGTCTCTTTTGTTGACATAAACAAAGTCTCCTTAATATCGTATATTGGCTGCACAATTGTATAAGCTACGCGCCACTGAAGTAATTATCGTAATGTATATATGTATGAAGCACAGTTTTTATTTCAACCGAGAATATCCATTAATCACATCTATCGAGCATTTTATTCTTTTATGTCTGTAGAATATTTAAATTGAAATTTCCAGAACACTTTCCATTTAGACTCTGCAGTCTAGAGGAGATGTCGACCCTTAAGGCGCTACTCGAATTTTCACTTTTTTCCCCCCTCTCCCAAGAAAACTTTGATTAAAAGGTATATAACCTGATCGGATACTTATCCTTATACGTAGTACATTCGATCAGTATGCTCGGTACACTTATTTCAGCATGATTGAGGTCTTTAGTGCTCTCCTAAACTCGTTCATTAGCTGAAAGCCTTCTCTTTTCCAAGTGATTAAAAGACGAAATTTCTGTTTCCCCTAGTCAAATAGAATGGTAGAAAATTTAAAATATTCATTAAGGATCAATAAAGACGTGTAAAAAGTCAAATGAGAGTTAGCAGCGGTGTTACTGTTTTTATTTAGACTCATCTTTCAGAGATGTAACGAAGCAGATAACTGCTCTCACTAACGCTTCGCTATTCTCCCGCTCTCGACTCAAATCAGGGGTTTTTAATTATAATTTGCAAGCATAATTTGGAAAAACTTGTTACACCAGGCGATAATAAAGCTTTAGCGTTGTAATGGAAACAATAATAAATAACTATTATTTCATTAGGGAGACTTTTATGAAGAGAAAATGACCTATTTCATCTTTTCTTCCTACTTAATTAACACATAACTTCGCTAGCAATGTGTTGCTCTATCAAACACAATGGCAAATTAGGGGTAAGAGAAATGAGTAACTCTGACGAAAGATTTGTGGTTGCTACTGCCACAATATGGGCATAGAGCCAGAAAACTTCTATTAAACAGATGTGACGTCTTGACCCACTGTTCCTGACATTGCGACAAGTGTTGCTGTTTTAACTGATACATCATCGTGCAGTCTAGCTACCATCACCTGACCTTTGACATTTTCAAATTTAACTATTTTATCTCTTGCCTACTACATATCGAAACATTTTACTAGCTATTAAATAATTCCGTATTCATTTTTTTTCCCTACAAAATATACCAAAGATCTTTGTACTTTTTTTTAGATGATATATTATTTATTGTATTATCCCGCGTGATTTAACCTAAGAAGCAAAGAAAGAGGATCACATTAACTCCAGTTAATCCGATCCTCTTTCATCACATAGACGTGCCGATAATTTTTTTTTTTTTTTATCCTCAAGTTATCTTCCATCCGAAGGTTATATAGAAAATAAGGATGAAGAATTTTAAAACAGCCCGTTGGAAAGATAACAATAGTTTTATCCGAACAAATCTCCTCACATAAATTTTAAAATGACGTCTTTAAATAAAAATATTTTATTTAAATGGACAAAATTGTATGTCATAGGTATAATTTCCAAATAGAATTAAGTGCATATCAGTCCATAGTGTCAGCATTAGCAAAGCTAGCATGACAAGAATTTACAACCAGAGACTAAGGGTCTGTTGACATTGCTGTTACGTCGAGTGGGTCCTGTGAATTTACGACTACAAACCTCCATTACTCGGTTCCTCCAACGGTTATTATTTATCTAGTTACAGTCGTGTATTTATCAGAAGTGGGTAACTTCATCCATAGACTGCATTGATGATCACATACAAAGACTATTCGAGAAAATCCGTTGATGAGAAGCTTCTGTCATTGCCGTGGCAATAAAAGATGGTAAATATATTTATGACTTCACTATGTTGTACAAACTCAAAAATCTATTTGACACTTACACACACACACACACACACACACAGTGCACAATTTGGGTAATTGGTCATTCGGAGTGTTTTCAGCTTTCTACTCCACCAGTATATATTTTTCGGACAAGTAAAGGTAGTTCTGTTCTTTTATATATATCATTATTTCATTTGACATTGGTTCGGGCTGATCTGTGATTGTCTTAACTTAGGTAATTTCTCCAGTCAAGAGGAAACGGTCGTTATTTATGACCAATTCCGTGATCCCGAAAGGACTCTCCAATCACTTCTGACGATTGATTCCTCGTAAATAGCAACAAATAAGAGGAGATTTAACTTTAACTGTTTTCATTGGAAATTTCCACTTGACTTTTATATCCCACAAGTCCAAATTTAAATTCTTGTTGCTAAATTTATAATTTGGAAGAAGAAGAAAGAGAGAGAGAGAGAAGAAGAAAAAAAAAGAGTTATTGGATGAGAGTAATGGATAACTTAACCTCGATATTTTCTGTTTGTTAAGGAAAGATTAATCCGATAGGAATGCGATTAGAGAATAGTCGTTGCTTTTAAAATTAAAGGCAGAAAGGAAAAGTTATATCCGGCGCAAGAATACCAACAGCTGATGATTGATTGCATAGAGAATTATACAAGAAACTCCATAAGTGTCACTAAAAATTTGCTGCAATTAGGCATAAAGTGAAAAAAAAGAGAGAAAAACCGCTAAAAATTCCTTTCTCTTTTGACGATGACGAATTGGCGTTAATAGCTCGCTGTCTTTCATTATTTCTTCTTTAGGGGATGCCCAAGTTCTTGCAGTGAGTTGTCTCGTTCCATTACCTTCTTTTGATTAACGATCAGAACACGGTCGGTTGGATTCAGTTCTTAAGGTGTACCGCAACGACTTTGGATAACTGAACAAATTAATAGGCGACATCAGAAGATCAAGAGGATTCAAAATGATTTTTTTCCTGCCTGACTTCCGGTACCGATCACTACTATTTAGAATTGAACGGTTGCATTTTACCGGTTTTTCTCACATATTTCTTTCTTTTTTTTTATATATATAATTCTTTTTTCTCTAACTGTACTACCCCGCAGACCGAAATTAAAATGTAGACAAAGGTTTGCTAGCCCCCCCCAGTTAGCCTTGCATACAGAAAGATAAAACACATTAGGAAAGTTTTATGTTCTTGACAACGGAGCAGACGTGCCTGTAAAACGAATGATTTATGGACAGACATAAAAGCTCGGGCTACCTGCTGGCTTGGGTGAAAGGTTTTCTCTTCTTGTCCCCCCTTTTGTTTCACCCCTCTCTGCCGACGAATTCCCACACACGCTTTCTTGCGAGTCAAGATCGTAATCTAATAAAAAGCCTTTCACGGTAAATGTGTTTCTCTGCCTCGGCGCAATTAATTGTACGTAATTCGATTGCAGAGAAGAGAAAGCTATATCGTTCGACTTCTAGGCTAGAGTCTCATCATCTAACTTTGCCTATGAAAAATGGCTCTTTCAGTCGGACCGGCTTCCTGCTGAGAAGGACGATACTCCAACCCCCGACTTTTCCTTTTCTAGTTATAAAATGAAAGCCAGCCTCGCTGATTTGTCGAATTTAAAATCACTAGACTCCTACAGTTAACATCAATCGCGTTTGTTGCGATAAACGATTCCACTTCTCGGCTTTTTTTTTTTTTTGCCTCACACACACACGCATACACATTGGTAAATATAATAATCTCCGCTTAGGTGTCTTCTCTGTCTGACTGTAATGATGTGCAGGTTGGCTGGAGATGCTGGAGACAGAACAATGGGATTGTCAAGTATGTAATGAAAACAAGTCTTGAAGGCGTGCGGTGTTAAAGACAAAGATATTTTTAACGGTCTGTCGCTTTGCACTCTTGCATAGAATGGAAATTACTCAATGGAGGTGTAAGAAAACTGTCACCGTTTAGAGTATGTGGATTTTGCTACTTTTTTTTTTCATCGTTGTTGTTTTTAGCTCGCCTGCAGTTTTACAACGGTCTATAGTTACACAGACACGTGTTTGGGTTAATGATGTTAACCTAGGCTATTGTTTAAGTTTTTATGTTCTTTCCTCTTTCTCTGTAGATCCTATCCGATTCATTTGTATGTAACTCGTTTCTTCTTTCGCTAAAGATATAACAAATTGAATTGTCTAATTTGATTTTATCGCCTTTGTTTATAAAAAAAACACGGGCATTTTAAACGTCTGGTGGGATTTACTTTCATTTAAATTCTTTCTGTGTTTTAACTAATATTTTCCGTCATGTCAAACAGAGGTTGCGGTCCTATTAATCAAAAAAAAAATTGTTGTTAATTAACGTATTAGTTTAGACGAAGGAATAAGTTTGTTTTCTTTTTTTTTATTGTTATCCTTTTTTAAGATGCTAGGTGCTTATAGATCAAGCATTCCTTTGTTGTAAATAGGGAAAGTCTAGATAAGAACGGTTCTGTTGCAGCTGCTAAGATACGCTCCAACACACCATACACTTGGGAATTGGAGCAACTCCGATCTGGTTTGGAAATTTAGCTTCGGTTATTGTTTTCTAACTTGTTCCGTTCAAGCATCATTTAGCTTCCTGTACGGCACATTAAGCTCGCTCGCAGAACTCTTCAGTAGAATGTCCCTTAAGCTTGCAAGCGTCACGAAAAGCAACGTGACGTGACGCTAAGACTGCCCCGTTTTTAATTTGTTCAACTTCAAGAAACGGAAGAGAATAATTAAGTCAATCTCTTTGCTATTGTTTGTTCCTGTAAAGGCGCTCAAGCATTATTTTATTTTAAGTTTGCAAACTTCTTGAGAAGATAAGAGATATTTGATAAATTTAATCGCATTGTTCATTTTAGCGTGCAATTTTCTGAATTGTATTTTTACATATTATTTTTAATTGGATACGTACTACCCAAATTTTTCAAAAAATTTTTAAAAAGACAAAAACGAATACCAAGCCAACTGTGGGATGTTAAAATATCTCTTCATTTATTAAAAATAAAAAGCCGTGTTTTCCGTTTTCTTTCCCCAATATTCATAAAAACTATTTTAATAGATTTTTTTGAAGATTGGTTCGTAGCCTTTCTACGTATTGTAACGCTTTTTTTTTTTTTTCTGAAGATAAAGTTGCGAGTTACAAATGTCGACTTATTGATCACACTTAATAAAGTTTGTGCTCTTTTTCTCTTTTTTTTTTTACAGTCGAATTGGAAATCATGCCAGAAGATACGGAAGCAGATCACACGGAGAACGGTGGGGCGAATTCCAGGGTCTCTTCGTCTCCTTCCTCCCCAGTAACGCCGACTAGCCCCGAAATAGAAGTGACCGACTCATCTCCCCTCCCCTCGGTGAAGAACGGGTGTCCGGAAGTTACAAACGGACACGTGGCGAAAACGGAAACGACGAGGAGTCATGTGACTAACGGTGTGAAAGCGGAAGCGGACAAGATCCGAGAGTACATGGAGAGGACCGACACGGTGGTCATCTTCCCCGAGCCAGCTCCACCAGGGGGAGCCACGACTTCCGGTAAGTCAGTTGTGTCGTCCATCGATGCGAGACACCCCTCCATCTGAATCATGCGTCAGTAGAGCGTGATGTTTCTTCGGTGGTTTCTGTGGCTGGATTGCTACAAAACCGACTCTTTTATTTTATGTGCCATTCTATTTGTTCTAGTTCTTCGTCTTTTCTCAAAATCTAATATTACTTTCCACAAAAAGAAATTAGTATATTTATCCTGTCGAAATAGTTTACCACGTCTTGGAATATTAAATATATATATATCAGATAAGTGAGTTTTGTGGGAGAAAAGACAAAAATCGACCCCCTAAAATACCCCTAGTAGATGTTTGTAATAACACGGACACGTGATATCCCACGGGGTTGGGAGTTATGTTTTGGTAGGACATTTAAAACAACAGCCACGTCTGACCTAAGGCTTGTATGCGCATCTATCGCGTTTTTACCGAGTTATGAAAGAGAAGACTGCTAAAGATATCATCTGGCTAAATCGGGTGAAGTCGACCATACCTTAGTCTTTAATGTCTAGATAGATAGACTGTTGGATAGCAGTTTATATCCATCGGTATCGTTACGGATAGAAGCAAGGTCTGACCAAATGGATCTCATATTGCATTGAACAGATGACTTAATCCCTATCTCACATGCTGGCCTACGTGCCAATAGTGAGAAGACGGCGCCAGCAATTGTTGGCCCGCCAGAATCGACGCCGCTGGGGCGCTTCGCTAAAGGAACTGCAACCATCCACCCATACTATAGTCTCTGGATCGAGTAGAGAATCTAAATGACGTGAAACAATTCCATTTATGACCTCCAACGGTTATAAATAAATATGTCCTGTTTTACACATGCACTTCTGTTTACACTGTATGTAATACGTCGGATTGCGTGCCACTCTAGGGGGAGGGCGGATGTCCATACCCTCGATTCTTAACAATAATGCTTCGTTACGATTTGCGGCTCGAAAAACCATTTCATTGATGAGAATCTTAACCTAATTCGTCAGTCGAGTGGTTAAAATTTCTTAAAAGAATTTCCCAAACTTTAATGGTGGCGTATCTTATGAATTTAGAATTCTACCAAACTTCTCTCTGCGCCTCTTACTTACTTACTACCCACCCACCCCCCTATTAACTTTCGACTTTTACTAGATATATGCAAATATGGCATTTGGCCAAACAGGAACTCGTTTTGCACATTAAAAAAGAAATTTAAGACCGCGCAACTCGAAATATCCGTTATTTTAATTATTATAAAGACGATCTATTCATATTTGCAATTATAGCTTCGTTTCGGTTATCGAATTCTCTTGCACAATAAAAATCTTAAGTTTATTGCTAACGACAAATTGCAGTTTCTTAAATTAACTTCATTCTTCAAATCGACGTTTCTTCCTACGTCTGTATAGAAAGAGAAAGAGAGAGAGAGAGAGAGAGTAGCTTTTAGTCAACTTCTAGACACTATAAGGATAGGATTAATTGAAGATGATTGCAATATTATACACGATGTCATCGTAAACCATCGTGTTTATGGCTGTCACTTGCTACGTTGTTTGCCGTAACAGATGATAACGTTAAGACTCTTATAATCTTGTTGTTCTAAATGGTATTTTATCTGAAATTTATAGTTGTCGACAAACTGGTAGTTTCTTAATAAGATGTCGCTCGAAAGATTTGACTTGGCATATAAACTAATAGAAAGAGCGTTACGCTCCTCCTCCACTTATAAATGAATATTAATGGTTATTATTTCTTCTTTAAGCTTACTATTTTAAGTTTTTTTTTTTAAATATATACATATATATATATTTCTGACTATATTTAAGAACGAATTTCTCTATAACACAGTGCGCTAGAGCAGCTCCGTAATTAGAAAATTTTCAGATTTTCTTTTAAGCTAATTTCTAACAAGCAAGCGATATTATCTTTTACTTAATGTAATCAAGAGATAAGATAATTCATTCAGAAATTATTTTTCTTGGATGATACGCCTATACATTTATTGGATAATTGAATGAAGGATTTTTTTTTTTCGACTCCG